>CM038228.1:56980453-57102025 GCA_021442155.1 Cymbidium sinense | reverse complement strand
GTTTGATTTGTTGTGGCCAGCATTTTCTTTGTTTGGTGAGCTTCACTGGTATGGGAGCTCATTACCTCACTTACTTTGCTATTAATTACATTTTTTGCTATCATTTTGGATTTATTGTAGTCACTAATTTGCTGGTTTGGTTCGGCTGCTATTTTGGATATGATGTTGGGATTACTTTGATAGTTGGCTGAGCTTCACTGTCTGGTTTGGTTCGGCTGTTATTTTGGACATGGTGTTGGGATTACTTTGTAGGTTTGGCGAGCTTTGGTGTCTAGTTTGATTCAGCTTTTTTGTTGGATTTACTGAGGACATATGATCACCATTTTGCTAGTTTAGCTGGATTTACTAGTTTGGCATTTGTTGTGGTCAGATTTTTTTTCAGGAGAATTTACTTACATGCCACTGAATTTACATGCATGCCTCTTTATACTAAATTCTTATACTCTAATTTTCATTATAGGCAATGATAGAAATGATTAATATAGAAATACTGGTGACTTTTTTGGTGTTATTTCTCCTAGAGGCTTAGAGTGGTGATTTCTCAAATTTATTGCCCGTAAGTATACATGATGATTACATTTTCAGATATTATACTTGAATTTTGTGAACAAGTGATATTTTTATAGATGAGCTTGAGCCTCAATCTATAAATCTATATATATATATATATATATATATATATATATATATATATATATATATATATATTTATTCTTGCAGGTTTGAAGGTTTCAAGGAGAAATGCTAGGAATGCGCTCAACATAAGTGATACTTCTACAATATATTCAAATTTATTCACTTAAATGTGGCAACAAATATGAATCATGATGTACTTCTATATTTTTTCTTCTTTTTTTTGTTAGTAGTTTTTTTTTCTTATTTGATGCAGCTTAAATTATACTAATATGAAATCATCTTTACGATATGTATATATTTAGTTTATATTTTTTAATATGCTTATATTATTCGGTTTATTCGGTTTTTTGGTGCTAATTTGCTCGGTTCGATTTTTTTATTTATTATTTGGTTTGACTAAAATATCAACCGAACTAATCAAATCGATTGAATGCACACTCTAGATATACTATTTTATAATTTTTTTTCATAATTTTAAATTTATAGATTTATAGATATAATAGGATTGCTTTGAAATTTGCATTCAAAACTAAAATTTTAAATATAAAAAAAGTACTTTATTTTATCTTAAATCCTTAAAACCACTTTACAAATTATCAAAATTCATTTTCATTCTCCATTGCTATCAGAGCTAGAGAGAGGGGAGATAAAGCAAAAGAAAAGGCAGAGGGATAAAATCAAGATTTGGAGATTTTATAAGTTAAGAAATTTAATCTAAAAATAAACAACATAGAATAGCATTGCCTTTCTTTTGTTTATGGTGATTTTATTACATGATTTTTTTATTTAATTAGTACAGAGTTTATAAAATTAAAGTATATCAATATTTTAGAAAGATTCATAATATAATTTTAATATATTATTGTCCTATTTATTGTGCATATTCACTATTATCATATTTGAATTTTTTTTTATTTTTTTTTTTTTAATTTTTTCTTTTATATTTTTGCAGTTGAGAAAGGCACATCTATGGCTACTATAATTTTGAGTTCACTCAAAAGCAGCACATGATAGATTGGCTTTAATGACTTTTCTCATCCAATTCAATTTGATTTTTTTTTTTTTAATTAAAAAATTTTATATACATATCATACAATTTTGCATTTATGCATTTACATATCTAGCACCCAAAATTTAATATTTACAAAAATAGCATTTTTTCTATTAAGTTTACAAGGAATTGAAATTTTTATCTAAATTCAAATTAATTTAGTTGACTTGAACCGTAATTTGATCCATCCGTTGTTTAATAAAAAATAAACTTAATTTAATTAAATATATCTTGCATATAAAATTT
Organism: Cymbidium sinense; assembly: GCA_021442155.1. Lineage (NCBI taxonomy): Eukaryota > Viridiplantae > Streptophyta > Magnoliopsida > Asparagales > Orchidaceae > Cymbidium > Cymbidium sinense. The sequence goes on along the minus strand of CM038228.1, from coordinate 57,100,092 downwards.
TAATTAAAATTTATATTTTATCAATTTTATATAATAATATTTTTGAAAATAATATAGAATTATATGACATTTTATTAATAATAAGGTATCAACAACTCATGTATGTATGTATGTATATTTATTGTTTAATTTATTTTAGAATGAAGATTTTTCAACTAAATAATTGTACCAAATTAAATGAAAATAAGTATGTGTAATATAAATTTATTCTTTTACAAAATAAAAAAGGATTAAAAATAGTGATCTAACGAATAATTTGTTATAGAACATTTCAATATTATAAGTTTCATAGTTGTCTTCAACTCTTTTATAATTATCTCATTCCTATCATTGCATTTTTAGGTATTCATAATAAAAATTGATTTATTTGTGAGATTAAATACAATATGAAAATCTCATCACAACATTATATTGGAACTTATAAACTCGCCATAATAACTACAGAAAATATATGTTGTGGTTTGACAAATACCTTATATTAAGGGACATTAATATAATAATTCTTATATTTTACATATCAAACACCTAAACATTCACATTTACATAAATAGCATATACATCTTTAATATTGTATCAAAAAATTGTGCTATCATTGATTTTTTAAAAGTGAAATGTATATTTTCATGCATAAAAAAAGTATAAATATATATGCATGAAATTTTAGATGTTAGATATGTAAATACATAAGAATTAAGTACTATATATGTAAATTTTTCTTTATGTTATAATCTATTTATTAGTCATAAATAGTTTATCCTAAAAATAATTTAAACATATAAAAGGGTAATCTTTGTGGCCAAGAGCTATATTAATAGAAATTAATTTGTTGGCCTCACCTATTGCTATTAATCAAATTATTCGATATAATAAAATACTTTTTTCTTCAATTAATGAGCTATTCCAGATGTTATTATCACTCAAATAATTATGAATAAAGAAATAGATCAAATGGCATAAACTACAAATGGAAATTTAGAAATTACTTTCATATTTCAAATTATTTAACAAATAATGCAAATAATTTGTATTGTTTTGTGAATTATTCAAGCATGGAATCAAGTAAGGAGAATAATTTGAGATTTTAAAATGGTATTTACACGCTGACAAATAAGGATCATTTAAATCGCAAAAATCTGGGCATTGATTTTATGGGCAGCCGTGAATAAGGGCCTAGCTTATTGGCTTCGACTAGTAAAGAGCTCGAGCCTTATCTAACTCCACTAGAAATGTAAAATTTATTATTTGTCCCACTAATAGTCCCGGCCTAAAAAACTTGTTTTTTTATACTTTTTTTTTATTTGATAAATTTTATGAGTTATGCTAATATAAATTATTTTACTATTTTGATAAGTATTTTATATAATGAGATTATGAGATGATAAATAAATCTAATTGAATCGATTCTTTTCCGATTGAATTTGGCTATCTACTAAATCAATATAGGCTCAACTAGATGAGCCTGAAATTTTCTATTTTGAACAGCCTACTCCGCCCATTCTAAGTGGCCTTATGATAGCCTCATCGGGCAACCCTCCTAATGTCTAACTCACATACTTCTAACTATGTTTACATCTTTTAATCTATGACTACCAATAAAATAAAATTTCTTACGGACTATTTGAGATCACTTTTGCTTTTATATTTTGTTTTAAAATAAAACAAATTTATTGATAATTGTTGTTGTTAAGAACATCCAAAACATCTAAACATTATTTTTGAGTGTTTTAAAATAATATTTTTTATCTTTTAAAATTAAATTAAAAATATTAAAATAACACATTAAACAAATAAATTTTTAAAATAACATAAAAAATAGAAAAAATATATTAAACAAAATTGATCTCAAACAATCCTTTAATACTTTTCCAAGGCTGTAGCTGCAATTTTAATCAATACAAAAATATTTGTAAAAGTTTTGAAATCGCTATAAGATTGCATTTGAAACGGCGGTGCATTTTCTCTTTGACATTTAGAAAATTACAGTTTATGTGTATTTTGAAGAATCCGTAGTGAGAAATTGTATTTTGGAACCTCACTTAATAGAGTGTGATGGTTGTCTTAAAATTATAGCTAAACTTCATAAACAATAGCATCATTTGAAGTAGCTCACTTATTTTTATACCACTACAGTTGTCTTAAACAGACTCTTGGATGTACTTCACTCTAAATCTTTTTTTTCATCATTTTGCAACTATTTGAAAAAAGAATTCAGCTTCCTAGGTCATTGTTAGATTAGAATCATTTAAACCATTGCAAAATTTGAAGACATAACAACAATTAAAATAGATAAAATTTGAATATTTTAAACTATCATCAAGAATAGAAGTGTGATGAAAGTTTAAACTGCTATAAATTATGTTATTTTGTCAAGATTTAAATCAGGGTGTCATCCAGTTTGAAAAAGCCATAGAATACTCAATGATAAAAATAAATACAAAAGCTGTAAGTCATATACAAACATTTATATCATGTAGCAATTATGTGGCTATTGAAGGACTCATCATCACCATACTTGATAGGTGAGGTAAGTGCATCGAAAGACTCTGAGTACTTCAAGCAACTCACCTCCTCTTTGAGATGAGTCTTCGAACCCACAGATCGATGCTTGGGCCAAGTTCTTTCTCCCGAGCCATCAAACAAGCCTTCAAAGGAGAGTTCAATGGGCAATTTTAGAGTTCCGAGTCGAAGTGGTGAGTCATCAAGAAATCATTAACAAGAGAATCACAATTTTATTTATGCTCCGTTAACTTATAATAAAAATTAGTTAATCAAATGCCCCCCCCGGTCCATCAACTATGTCTGGGTCCGCCCTTGCTTGATAGGTGAGGCAAGTGCGATGTCGAGCGACTCCTGGTGAGTACTTCTCAAGCAACTCACCTCCGTTCCTCTTTGAGATGAGTCTTCTGAACCTACAGAGATCGATGCTTGGGCCAGTGGCTAGTTCTTTCTCCTAAGCCATCAAACAAGCCTTCAGAGGAGAGTTCAATGGGCAATTTTAGCTGAGTTCCAGTAGTCGAGTCGATGAGTCATCAAGAAATCATTAACAAGAGAATCACAATTTTTATTTATGCTAGCCAGTTAACTTATAATAAAAATTAGTTAATCAAACACGATGGCATGGGCTGCAGGGCATTTTTATAAAAATTAGTCTATCAAGAGCACAAATGCCGCCCAATCAGATTCTGGTCCGCTTGATAGAGGCAAGTGCATGTCGACTCTTGGTGAGTACTTCTCAAGCAACTCACCTCCGTTCCTCTTTGAGATGAGTCTTCTGAACCTACAGAGATCGATGCTTGAGCCAGTGGCTAGTTCTTTCTCCTGAGCCATCAAACAAGCCTTCGGAGGAGAGTTCAATAGGCAATTTTAGCTGAGTTCCAGTAGTCGAGTCTGTGAGTCATCAAGAAATCATTAACAATAGAATCACAATTTATTTTTTAAGATTGTTTTAAAATTTTATTTATTTTGTTTAATTTTAAGTTAAATTTATTTATATAATAAATAATAATAATATATACATATTATTATTAAAATGAGGATAATTTATTAAAGATCGCCACTGTCATGAGGCTTAAACATATATTATACTTTATCTCTTAATTAAAAAATAACTATTTGCAGGCATTATACCATTTTTTTAAATAATAATTGGAATTATTAAAATCAAGTAAAAATGAGTGAGAAGTGTTGGGAATTTTTGAATATGGGCTCACATAAATTTAATTATATATTACATCTTATTTTTAAGCTTATTGATTTTGTGATGAAATAAAGATTAATTAATTTTTTGAGACATCTTATTAATTTTATATGAAATTATCATGTATAGAGACCGGACATTTTATTTTATTTTAATGATGGACTGAAATAAAATGAAATGCACTCAATTATAAATAGAGTCATGATCCCCAATTTAAATGGTGAAATTCTCATTTTAATCATATCCCATCTTGAGTGAAAAGAAGGCTCTCTCTCTCTCTCTCTCTCTCTCAAGAATACTCATTTAGAAGTTGAAGGCTAAAATCCTACATTAGCTCTTCCATGGATTCGTGCACGCCGATTAAATCTTCTTGATGATTTGATATGAAAGCTAGATAAATTTATTTTTTTTTATATATTTCCAACAAGTGGTATCAGAGCTAGGTTATCAAGTTGAATCGTTGAAAAATGATTTTTCCTCTTCATTTTTTGTATTATTTATTTGAAAATTTTAGATTAAAGTACATGATTCAAAATATTTTAAGCAAATAATTTGATCATTTGCATGAAGTATCGATATCTTTAGATGACTTTTCTATTATTGATTTTGAGTAAAATAATATAGCTAAATTTGCTTTATACTTTGATCACAATTTATTCTTGTCATTGTGATCTTAATATAAAAAAAGGAATATGAAATATTTTTATGCCTACCGCTTATAATATAAAATGATATTTCATTAAAATAAAAGAATATGTAACATTTTTTGGCTAAACGGTATTTATATAATTATATATAAGTTAGTATAAATATTATAATTGATATGACCGTGAAAATTCTACTAGTCAAAGCGAATCTTGACAAAAGCAACGACTCAATCAAGACTAACCTAGATCAAGCGCTTATTATCAATCAATTCTTAAACATTGAGTATTTATAGTCAAATCAAGCATCTTGACGTGCTGGATCTAACAAGCCCAAGATCTCATAATTATGACTTCATTTGAGCATTCAAATACTTAAAATACATCAAATGATTGAAGAAATCATTTTTGAGTCATTCGATGGAGTAGTGGATTTTGCATGTATTTACAGAAATGTCTTCTCTAATCTATAAATAGCCCATCATTCTTCACATAAGGGGGGACAAGCTAAAGAGATGAGAGAGCTCTAAAGCTTGAAAATCCTCCAAGCATAATCGAGCCACCACTGACGATTGCAAACGCGTTGCCGCCACGTTACATTGCTGTCATCACGCCGCCGGTTACTTACTTACCGCTCATTATCGCCATTATCTCCGCTGTCACCACAGGTGGTCATCCTCTACGCTACCGCATGCTTATCGCCGCCATCTCTGGCTCACCATATCATCGTTTATTATCCTTCAATTACCAGCTTGCTGATTAACGGCGGTTGCTAACCACATTATTTGCCGCCACGCCGACATTATCATCATTGGTCACTGCACATATCTGCCGGTTATCGGCTTTCATTGCTGGATCTGCTTTTCACACTTAATGATCATCATTGGCCATCTTTCACCATATCACTAACACCACTGCTGCCGCCGCTTAGCTACCACTTTCGACTACCCGACGCTGGCGATGCCGACTACGCCGCTAGCTTGCCACGCTGACCACCACTACCACCGCTGCCGGCCATTACCATCAATCCAACCGCTGCCAACTGTCCATTCCATCATCACTACGCCCTCGCGCCAGCATCGTTGGTCACTCCGCGCCACACCACGATGACCATCATCGCTGGCCGCTGAGACCCATCATCATCTACTACCACTAAGAATCGTTACACTCTAACCATGGTTATATAGCTATTGTTATTGATTGGATTCTCATTGCTCTTCATATACAATTTTATAATCCCGCATCGGAAAATTTTGTACTAAACAAAATACATAGTTGAAGATTTTACTAGGCTAGTGATTTTTTCCTTTTGATATTTTTCTAAAATGAGTTTTATTAATTCTTCAAACATATGTGTGTTTGACTCGAACAAAGCTAAGAAAACTTGTACTCTAGAATCGATTTTCTAGCATGCAACAATAATTATTCTATTTAATTAGTTATCACTATAATATGAAACGGAATATTTGTAATGTAATTTAGCTGAATATAGCGAATATGAAACGCTTCGCCTAACTTCTTTTCAATTTATTTATTACATTTATTTATTTTTAAAATTTTATACTATAAATTATATATGAAATTGTTTGCTATAACATTATTTATAATGTTTCATATTTATTTCAAATTTTAAATCCATCTTTGTTATTCTGAAATATTTTATATTTAATTACTTTGTGCAATTAATTTTAAACAAAATATTTTTAAGTAAATATAATAATTATAGTTACTGTTTAATATTTCTAAAGATTTTCTATTTCAGAATTTTTTTTAATATTAAGCATTTATGTATAAATATTCTATTTTAAATTTTATGGATAATTATTATTTTGACATTCGATAAATATTTTCTAATTCAGTAATATATAATTCATTGGATTTCTAATGTGAAAAGAGAATGCTTATTTTTATTAATTATAATATTATGCATTCTTTTCTTTTCATCGAATATACATAGTATCTAACTTAATTAATTGCTTTATTCAAATATGAGTTTGCTATTTTGAGTTTGCTAAAATTTATTTTGTAATATCAAATAGATTCCGATAACATAAATTAAAATATTTATTAAAATATTACAGTTAATATTTATTATTTCAAAATAATTTAAATTAAAATATTATGTCATCAATCTCTGCTATATCAATTTATTTATTTTTGAAATATATGAATATTACATATGGATTATATTTAAATCTATGCAAAAAATAATCGGCCCAAAGGAATATTATTTTTTGGCCAGATTCTGTGCAGTAACAAATATGTGATAAATTTATATTAATCATGCATACAATATGTCGATCTAAAGATAGGCATATTGTTGGCAGAATTTATTATCAATATTTGTTGACTGTAATTTTAAGAGTATCATTTACAAATTATTATTTATATCCAAAGACTAAATTATAATGTTATGTTAGGTATCCTATATGTGTCTATTTTATTAAATATTTTATTTCAACATATATTTTGTTCACATTATATATATATAAAATGACAATATTGTGAATTGTGAGTATTATTTTCTATTCTTTCAATTAATGTTTCCTCTATATCTGCCAATTTGAATAACATTCAAGTGCTCAATGACACTAACTTTAAGAAATGGAAAGAGCATATCACTATTGTTCTTGGGTGTATGGATCTTGACTATGCTATCCGGACTGAACATCCTCCCGCCCTTACTGCAGAAAGCACCATTGAACAAAGAGCTAACTTTGAAATGTGGGAGAATTCTAACCGCATGAATCTTATGATCATGAAGCATTACATTCCAGAAACCATAAGAGGTGCAATGTATAAAGAGAAATGTGCTAAAAAGTTTCTAAGCCAAATAACATACTATTTTGTTAGTTTTGAAAAGGTCGAAGCGAGTACTATTCTTAGTAAACTCATTTCAATACGGTATAAAGGCAATGGAAATATAAGGGAGTACATTATGGAGATGTCTACTTTTGTCACTAGACTGAGAGCACTAAAATTAGAGATGTCTGATGACATTCTTGTGCACTTAGTTTTGGTCTCTCTTCCTACACAATTTAATCCATTTAAGATAAGTTATAATACTCAAAAGAAAAAATAGGCTCTTAATGAGCTCATTGCTCAATGTGTGTAAGAGGAGGAAAGAAAGTGCTCACTTAGCTACTTCCTCTCGTGACATTATTACTAAAAAAAGGACTTATAAAGGCAAAGGAGCGCACATAAATGGACTTCACATAGGCAAACATAAACAAGATAATGATGTTACTTGTTTCTTTTGTGAGAAGGCTGATCATGTGAAGAAGGATTATCTCAAGTATGCAAATTGGCTGGTGAAAATGGGTAAACTTCTCAACTTTGTTTGTTCTGAAGTTAATTTATCCTTAGTACCAAATCACACTTGGTGGATAGATACAGATGCAACTACTCACATAAGTGTGACTATGCAGGGCTGTCTAAGAAGATAAATGCCAATTGATGCTGAAAGATTCATCTATGTGAGAAATTACAATAAAGCTCGTTGAAGCAATGTGCTTATATAGATTATATCTAGAATTTGGTTGTATTTTGAATTTATGAGACTTTATGTGTCATCATTTAGACAAAATTTAATTTTTATTTCTTGTTTGATAAATATGGTTATTTTGTTCATTTGAAATGAAAATTTTAATCTCTTTCAAGATTCAAATATTACAGATGAGGATGCTCGTGGATGAGTGGCTTTACCCTTAGAGATAGAATGCAAAATGAGTATGTTCGGGAAAAAGTTGGAGTATTGGTAGATAAGATTAGGGAGAGTCGCCTTAGATGGTTTGGCCACATAAAGCGTCGTCCGATGACCCGACAGAGTAGATGCATTAGATTTGCCTTATGTTAAGAAAGGTAGAGGTAGAAAAGACTTGGTTAAGATGTATAAAAATGATCTTAGTATACTTGAATTAAATGAGAATTTGACACATAATAGGACACAATGGAGATGAATGATTCATGTAGCCGACCCCACCTAGTGGGATTAAGGCTTGTTGTTGTTGTTGTTGTTGTTGTAGTATTCAAATATTATTAGTGCTGATTCTTTGGTTAATAATCTATATAAATTAGATATTTCACAAATTAATGAAACATTACATGCAAGCAATTTTGGCAAAAGCAAAATTAATGAATGAGAATTCATATATATTATGGCACAAGTGTTTGGGACATATTTCTAAACATAAAATTAAAAGACTTGTGTTAGAAGGAATTCTTTATTCTCTTGATTTTTCAGATGATAAACTCTATATAAGCCAACAGTATTTCATTACTTTCATAGACGATTATTCTCATTATGGGTACTTATACTTGATTTATGAGAAGTCGCAATCACTGGAAGTATTCAAAATTTTTAAGGCTGAAGTTGAAAATCAACTTGGAAAGAAAATAAAAGCTGTCAAATCTGACCATGGTGGTGAATACTATGGTAGATATGATGGATCAAGTGAACAACATCCAGGCCCTTTTGCCAAATATTTAGAAGAATATGGCATCGTTCCTCAATACACCATGTCGTGGACTCTAAGTCAAAATGGTGTAGTGAGATGAAATTGGATCCTTATGGATATGGTTAGAAGTATGATGAATCATCTTCTTTACCAAAATCACTTTGGAGAGAAGCCTTAAATAATACAATTTACATCCTTAATAGTGTTCCAAGAAAAGCGATAAAACCTAATATGAACTATGGATTGGGAAGAAGCCTAGTATTAGGCATCTTCATGTCTGGGGATGTCCTACTGAAGCTAGGTCATATAAGCCTAATGAAAGAAAATTGGACTCAAGAATTATAAGCTGTTATTTTGTTGGATACTCAGAAAGGTCGAAGGGTTTTAAGTTTTATGACTCTTCAAATAAATCCTTAGTCGAGACGGGCAATGCTAAATTTATTGAAGAAGTTGAATATGATGGGAGTAATAAACCTAAAAATTTTATATTTGAAGAGCAATTTATTACTCTTCCTATAGTTATAATAGAAAATGATCATATAATTTTACCTGATCATATTCAAGTTGTTAATACGGATAATCAAAATATTCTTGAGTTAACTCCCACTCATACTGAGGAATCACAACAACCTCAAATTGAAGTGTTATTAATAAAATCCACTAGGGAGAGGAGATTAGTAATTTCAGATGATTATGTTGTGTATCTCCAAGAACATGAGTTTAACATTAGGTTGGAGAGTGATCCAATCTCTTTTAGTCAAGTCAAACAAAGTGTTAACTCTCATAAATGGATAGAAGCCATTGAGGATGAGATGAAATCAATGAAATATAATGATATTTGGGATCTTATCGAATTGCCTAAATCAATAAAATCTATTGGTTGTAAATGGATTTTTAAAACCAAATGGGATTCAAAAGGGAATGTCGAAAGATATAAAGCATGTTTAGTTGCTAAAGGTTTCACTCAAAAGGAAGGCATTGATTATAAAGAGACTTTCTTTCTGGTTTCTTCGAAAGACTTTTTTAGAATCATTATATTACTAGTAGCTCATTATGATTTAGAGTTATATCAGATGAATGTAAAGACTGCATTTCTCAATGGCGACATTGAAGAAACTATATATATGATGCAACTAGAAAATTTTCAATCTTGATTCAAAACACATAGTATGCAAATTAAAGAAATCCATCTATGGTTTAAAGCAAGCTTCCGTCAATGGTATGAGAAATTTGATCAATGATTTTTTTTTTATTTTAAAAAAAATTGTTGATCAATCAATGCATTTATCATAAAATAAGTGGGAGTAAATTCATCATCCTAGTGTTATATGTTGATAATATTCTATTGGAAAGTAGTGATATAGACCTTTTGCATGAAACCAAGAAAGTTCTTTCAAATAAATTTGAAATGAAAGTTCTTGGGAATGCATCTTTTGTGTTGGGTATACAAATTTATCGAGATTGTTCTCGTGGAATACTTGGTTTATCACAAAAGGCATATATTGATAAAGTGCTTAATAGATTTGGCATGAAAGATTATGCACCAAGAGATACACTCATTGCTAAAAGTGATAAATTCTTTTGCTTCAATGTCCAAGAAATGAATTCAAAAAGAAAGAAATGGAAAAGATCCCTTATGCATCTGTAGTAGGGAGTTTTATGTATGCTCAAGTTTGTACATGTCCGGATATTGCGTACATTGTTGGAATGCTTGGTAGATATTTAAGTGACCCAAGAATGAATCATTGGAAAGCAAGAAATGGGTTATGCAATATCTAAAGAGAACAAAAGACTTTATGCTTACATATTGAAGATCAGATCATTTGGAGATCATGGGGTACTCCGATTCTAATTTTGTTGGTTACCTCGATAGTAAAAGATCTACTTCATGTTATATTTTTCTTATTAGCTGGAGGAGCTATATCTTGGAAAAGTGCTAAACAATCACTTATAGCTTCTTCCACTATGGAAGTAGAATTTATAGCTTGTTATGAGGCATCAAATCAAAGAATATGGCTACAAAATTTTATCACTGGGCTAAATATTTTTGATGGAATAGAGAGACCATTAAAATAAATTGTGATAATAGAGCTGCTGTGTTGTATTCAAAGAACAATAGAAGTTCATCAAAATCAAAGCATATTAACATAAAGTTTCTTGATGTAAGAGAAAGAGTTCAGAGTTCTCAAGTATCTATTGAACATATTAGCACAAATTTTATGATTGCAGATCCACTTACAAAAGGTTTATCACCTAAAGTATTTCATGAGTATGTGGCTCATATGGGAGTGGTTTACTTTGATGATATGCTAACATAGTGAGAGTTTGCTTATGATGTTCAATGATTGTAAATATATTTTTCTCGAGAATAAAGTATTGTTATTATCTTATAGTTGAAAACTCAGAAATAAAGTTATGTAGTTTCAATTGCAATTTAGCATAAATAAATGAAACTATATGTATAACTCTTTGAGTTATAATATAGGACCGCTTTGAAATAGACATGATATATGATCACATTACATGAAATTTTCATGCTACACATTCATACTTGATATATGTCGTTAATCATATTGATTTAGTAATCATTGATGGGTCTTGTTATAGAAAAATTATAATAAAGATCACTTTGATTCTATATTAATATTATTAATGGATGAGATTGTCTAAAGATATTCCTCTTTGAAGATAGCAAATATTGAGCTCTTAAAGTATTTAATAATATATAATTGTCAAGCAATATATATGTGGCCCAAGTGAGAGATTGTTGGTAATTTTTGAATGTGGACTCACATATGAATTTAATTATACCTTATCCGCTATCTTATTTTTAAGCCAATTGATTTTGTGATCAAATAAAGATTAATTAATTTTAGGCTTTTGAGAGGAGACATCTTATTAATTTTGTATAGAATTATCATGTGTAGAGACCAATATTTTATTTTATTTTAATGATGTGAAATAAAATGAAATGTACTCAAATATAAATAAGGTCATGGTCTTTATTCTAAAGAATGAAGTTCTCATTTTACTCATATCTCATCTTGAGTAAGAAGGCTCTCTCTCTCTCTCTCTCTCTCTCTCTCTCTCTCTCTCTCTCTCTCTCTCTCTCTCTCTCTCTCAAGAACACCCCTTTAGAAGTGGAAGGCCAAAATCCCACATTAGCTCTTCCATAGATCCAGATACGCTTCCAATTAAATCTTCTTGATGATTTGACCTGGGATTCGGGCTAGATAAATTTATTTTTATCTTTATATGTTTCCAGCAAGAAGTGGACATGTAACAAATTATTAGCATATTTTTAACATTTTTGTTAATCAATGGGCATTTATAACAACAACAAAATTATCATTAATATTAAATTTTGAGAGAAAATATTTTTTCATTTATATATATTAATATGATTGAGATTTAATATTAATTAAGTAAATATGATAGATTTTAAAAATATATATACGTGGTATGAGTGAATCCCTCAAAATATTTAAGGACACTTGGTATGCATGCACTTGATATGTTTAAAGTTCACTTGACTGTCTAAAATTAGAAAAATATATATTTTTAAAAATAATAAATTAATTATATTTCATCATGTAAATAGATATAATAATAGATTAAATGAACTATGTTAAATTATTAAAGCGCCTTTAAAAATGTTTATACATATAATCAATTTTAACTCAATTCAAGATAAATTTAAATTAAATTCATGTGTGACAAAATAGAAAAAAATTAAATTAAATTTATTTAAATTTGACTCGATATCATCTCTATATTAAGGAAAAGTAAATATTCAACAGATGTCACAAATCAATTTTTTTTATAATAATAAGAGACATAAGCAAAGAGTAAGAGAGTATGATTATAATATCTACTATTTATCTCTTTTATATCTTCCTCCATCCTTAATTTGTAATGGCCTATCCCATGTGGTCATGATGTGTTTAGGGTTTAGAATAGGAGGCATGATATATACCATCCATAAGATTTAATTCCATAGAGAAGTACTTATAACTACTATATACTCATTGATTTAAAATTATTGTTAGTAGGGGAATTATAGTCCAATGGAGGACAAGGTTGTAAATTGAGTCAAGGTGGTAAACATTTTATGGAATTTAATCATTTACTTTTATGGAGTTTCCAATAAGCTTGAACATGGCCCAAATTTTAAATTTTGGTTTAAACTTGAGCCAAAAAATTTAGCATTAATCAAACTTAACTAGTTCTACTTTTATGCTAATAATTTAATCATATAGCTTACTTACTAGATGAATTAAATTTCTAAATTTTTATTTAAAACTAGCATAATTCATTAGGTGGTAATTAAATTATTTATTAAAATTTAAATATTGATATGAAAATAATTAAATCTATTTATTTGATAGTTTCATCATATATATATATATATATATATACATCAAATAAAGCTATAAAATAATTTTAAAACATACATTACAAGAAAATTGATTCAACAATATAAGATAAGGCATTAAATAAAAAGTTTAACCTATTTTATTATGATTTTGAGAAATAACAAATGAGTATATTTAAGATTATAAATGAATAAATAAATGATATTTAGACTTATTTATTTATATAAGTAAACAAAAATTAGCACACATCAGTTGACTATTTATAATAAAAATAGCAAATTAAAAATATATGTATATATATATATAGTTTAAACAAAAGAAAATTTTACATACATAGGACACAATTCTTATGCATTTATATATGTAACACTAAAGTTTGATATTTACAAATATAATACTTTTCTATGCATGAAAAGTATATTTCCCTTTAAAAATTAATGATAGTGTTATTTGTTATGTAATATTAAATATTTAAATGCTATGTATATAAATATGAAAATTTAGGTGTTAGAATTATGTGCTATGCATGTAAATGCTCTTAAAAAAATTGAGAGCACATTAGTAATTAAATTTCATGCTTAGCATGCAAAATTTTTTATTATTATTTTTTCCATGATTGAAGGAAAACAAAAACATAAGGGTGAATATAAGTATGCAGAAATAACTTTCTGCAATCATATCAAAGAAATAAAATAAAATTTTATAAAATAATTATAAAAGCCATGATTGAAGGAAAATAACTAGTGAACAAAAGCTTTATTGGCTAAAAATTCTAAGTCATATATTACAATAGAAAAATAAAAGATTTACAAACATACCAAAAACTTATGTCAATATATACTACTTAAAATTTAATATTTACATACATAAATATATAGCACTTTTTTTATAGATGAAAAAATAAATTTCATCTTAAAAAGACAATGATAGTGATATTTTTTATGTGAAATTAAAAATTAAAAATTATTTTTATAAATATTAAAGTTCAAATGTTTATTATATAAATATATAACATTTATGTAGTATGCATGTAAATCATCGAAAATTTTAATAAAAAAGCAAGAATAAGTGAAAATGCTTCATCATACAATCATTCACTTAGAGATCTCAAAGAACATTTCGCATAATCCCAACTCAACATCGATCATATATGCCTTTTAGATAGAATTCCTCAACCCATAACTATTTAAAGTAAAACAACCTTAAAAGCAATGAAGAGAAAGAAGAAAGGTTTATTCTACAACTTACACCCTTTCTTCTTCAAGGATTTACAATGTCTCTTGCCATTAGTTGAATGAAAGAGAAGAAAGACTAAGAAAAATCAAAATCGAGTTATTCTTGTGCCTTGATCTCATGCACCCACGTAAATAGCCTCTCTTCTTTCCATGCTTGTCCTTCCTTCCATAAAGGTAGTCCCTTAGTAATGAGGAGTTCGATCACCCCTCTGACGAGAGCTCTCCCACTCTTCTTGGAGCTTAAGGAAGATATAATCAATCTTCTGCAACTCCAACTCCGATCCCAATCACAAGCGCGCGTCTGCTTCCAATACTTGGCCTCTCTGAGCGACCCATTCCTTCGTTGTTATAGGAATCAATATGCTTCAACCATCATCGTTAGATTGGCATTTCTATCAATCGATCAAAATGGCTTCTTGATCTTTCGCTTTAACTTGAGGTATCAAATTGCTATTTTTTGCGCCGTGATTTCTCCATCTTGTGAGCTTGAAGAACAGAGAGCCTTTTCGCATCATAAAAGACCCTCCTGTTCCAATCTTCTTGGGATTCTTTAATCTCTCTTGATATTTTCATTTTATAAACATTAAAATCTAATAAATATGACAGGTCTGTATACGCTCACCCACGAGCAAAAGGACCAATTAATTAAACTTTTAGCATAAGTTGAAGATGACTCAACTCGTGATAAAATTATAGATCTTCTTAATGATAAGAAGAAAGATAAATTAGAAAAATTCAATTACAAGCCTCCTATATACTCCTTATCTGAAGTATTTAAGAAAAAAGTAAGTACATAATCTTCTAATTCAGCTTCTTTAGCAAAGCTAAAAACTGAATTAAAGAAATTAAAATTAGAAGTTTAGCAAATTAAAGCTGAGCAAGAGCAAATGAATGGCCATCTAATGGATCTTGAAATTAATCAGAAGACACCCAATTCATTTGAAAATATAGAAGTTGATTCTAATCAAGAACCAAGTTTTCATTCTCAGGTAATCTTTTGATGCTTTGGAGTACCTCATCAACCGATAGCTTAAAATCTAAAGATTTTTGAGGGATCGTTAGTTCAGAATAAGCTTTAATAATAGCTTTAACTTGTTTGAGCTTATCCTCAATGTTGATTGAATTCCACCATTTTAATAAAAACTATCTTTGAAGGACCAACTGATTGAAGGGGTCTTTTCTAAGTATAACGTTCCAGCGCCAAATCCATGGGATTTGGCAGTCTGTGAAGAAATGAGCAAGATTTTGTCCTTGAATTATTTTTCTGAGATTAATAGCCCTTATTTTGGGGGTAGCTTCCATCCATTCATTGAAGACCTCTTTGATTGGATCTGGAAGAATATTTACTCCAAAATAGTTCCACCATCTCAAGAACCATGGATGTTCTTTGTTGATAATATCTTTGTTCATTATGAACATCCATGAATGCCTTCATTTGTGAGAAGGAAGAAGGCTTTCATCATAGCTTTACATAACACCAATAATTTATGCCAATTTAGTGTAAATTAGTGGAGGATAAAATATATTTTCTCTTGGAATGGAGTTAGACCCCATTCACTTTGATGAAAGATCTTTTGTATAACGATATTTGCTATACAAAATTGTATGGTTCGTCTGATCATGAATATGATTAATCTCAATACACTTTAATTGTATTAAGATTTTTTCATAATTTTCTCTTGAGAAATTAGATTCAAATGGGAAAGGATTGTTTCCCAAATATCTTTCAAATAAGGCCCACGGATTATTTATTGAATAATAAGGATTAATTTCAATAATATTATATTTTATTTCTTTAGAAATAAATAGGTTCTTGTGCAATGACATCTTTTAGGGATGGTGTTGCAGCTTTTTTAGAGGGTTCACCCTTTTCAACCGTAGTTGAAGAGGAAGTACCATAAAGATAAGTTTTCAAATCAATCAGGCCAATTATTGAATTGAGGATCTTTTTAGTAGGCCACGGCCGTGACCTCCGTGAAAAGGACTTCCTCGGTTAGGAGTGGTCATTCTTCCATGCGGGGTGATCCACCCCTGATCGTCCCTACAAGAATTTACGGGTTAGAAAATCAGTAAGAGAATTTTCATTACCTTTAACAAATTCGATGTCGAAATCGAAACAAGAGAGCTGCGATTGCCATGATGCAAAATTTGTTTTGAAACTAAATTTTAACTTGTTGAATGATGTATTTGACTGAAGAATCTCAATACAAGAGGAGAATAGAGAGAAGAAGAGAAGAGAAAGAGCACACCAAATACAAAGATATAGCCTTTTATAGAAGTGGAGGGAAAGGAGAAACTTTGCTTAAGAAGCAAAGGTATAATTATTAAATAGAAACTTTGTTGTTAAGCAAAGGTACTATTATTAAATAAAAGAGATACTTTGCTTAGAAGCTAAGCAAAGGTATAGAATATTATAAGGTGGCTACTTTTGGAAAGTAGCAATTATTTCATTTGGTGGGACCGCTTTATGCGTTGTAAAGTAGATTCCCTGCTGGTGGAGATAAATAATGATGCTTTCCTTTGCAGTGTAAAGGCAAAGTGGAAGCAATAATTTAGCTGATGAAGCTGGAATCCATTAAGTTTCTCCAGTGGATTCCACGTCGACACCGTCAGAAAAGTCGCCACTATCGCAGATGTAGATAGGATGATTAAACACCTTGGCGAGTTGATTCTCGTAAATCTTTATGAGACGTTACTTATGTTGGATTTCATTCTCATGAGGGTAATGTCTTTTGATACTTTGGAGTACCTCATCAACCGATAGCTTAAAATTCATAGCTTTTTTAGGGATTAGTTGAATAAGCTTTAATAATAACTTTAATTTGTTTGAGCTTATCCTCAGCGTTGATCAATTCCACCATTTTAATAAAAGCCTTTGATGGACTAAGCGGTTGAAGGGTCCTTTCCAAGTATAACGTTCCAGCTCCAAATCCATGGGATTTGGCTGTCCGTGAAGAAATGAGCAAGATTTTATCCTTGAATCATTTTTCTGGGATTAATAGCTCTCATTTTGGGGCAGCTTCCATCCATTCATTAAAGACCTTTTGATTGGATCGGAAGAATATTTAATCGCTTCTAAAATAGTTTCACCATCTGAAGAACCATGCTGGAAGTTCTTCGTTGATAATATCTTTGTTCATTATGAACATCCATGAATGCCTTCATTTGTCGTTGAGAAGGAAGAAGGCTTTCATCATAGCTTGCACATAACACCAATAATTTATGCAAATTTTGTACTGTAAATTAGTGGAGGATAAAAATACATGTTTCTCTTCAAATGGAGTTAGAACCCATTCACTTTGATGAAAGATCTTTTATATAATGCATTTGCTATACAAAATTGTATGGTTCATCGACGAACATGATTAATCTCAATACACTTTAATTCTATTAAGATTTTTCATAATTTTCTCTTGAGAGATTAGATTCAAATGGGAAAGGATTGTTTCCAAATATCTTTCAAATAAGGCAATTATTTATTGAATAATCAGAGGATTAATTTCAATAATATTTTATTTTATTTCTTTAGAGAAATAAATAGGTTCTTGTGCAATGACATCTTTTAGGGATGGTGTTGCAGCTTTTTTAGAGGGTTCACCCTTTTCAACCGTAGTTGAAGAGGAAGTACCATAAAGATAAGTTTTCAAATCAATCAGGGCAATTGTTGAATTGACCGGATCTTTGCCATTAGTGCGGCCAACACCTCCATGAAAAGAAGGACTTCCTCGGTTAGGAGTGGTCATTCTTCCATGCGGGGTGATCCACCCCTGATCGTCCCTGCAAGAATTCACGAGTCAAAAAATCAGGAAGAGAATTTTTATTACCTTTAATGAATTTGATGTCAAAATCAAAAGAGAGCTGCGATTGCCATGATGCAAAAATTTATTTTGAAACTAAATTTTTAACATCTTGTTGAATGATGTATTTGAGAACAAATCTGAAGGAGAAAATGATTAAGTAAATCATCTTGAATTTTGAGATGCACTTAATCAGAAAGCATTTCTTTTTGATAATGAAATACTTTTGCTGAGTAGGATTCCATCTTCCAGAAACAAAGCAAACTAATTTTTCTTTAGAATTCTTTCTCTGCTTTAAGATACCTCCATAGCCCTTATCGGAGGCATCAACAATTTTGAAATTAGTGGGTCCGCAAGATTAAGACAGGGAAGGTTTTGAACCCTTTCTTTAATTTTGCACATGGTATGAGTATCAGACCATGGTGGGGATTCTTTTAATCACAAAGAGTATGGTCATCTTTGGCAAGATTTTGATAGAAATCGTACATAATTGAGAGCTCTAAGAACCAGTAGTGGTTTTTATGTAAAATGATATCAAAAATTTGTTAGCAAATTCAATATTTCTATTAATTGGTATAATAGAATCATTGAATATATTATGGCCTAAAAATCTTATTTGAAATAATTTGATTTTGGCTCAAATAACTAACCCATTTTTAAAATTAACCATTTAAATGTTTTGAGATGGTTGAAGTGTTTGTCAATAGTGTTTGAGAACACAAGAACATCATCAATATAGACTAAAATATATTTAAAATAATTTTTAAATATATTATTCATGATATGATGAAATTCAGAAGGTGCATTTTTTAAACCAAAGGGCATTACATTCCATTTGTAATGTCCAAAGGGCACCGTAAATGCTATTTTATAGTGATCTGATTCTTTTATCTAGATCTGCCAATATCCTGATTTTAAATCAAATTTGGAAAATATTTTTGCATTATGCAATCTATTTAATAAATCCCTTTTATTAGGAATTGGATATTTGATCCATTTTAAAACTTTGTTTAATGGCTTGTAATTAATTACAAGTCGCGGTCTCCTCTTTTCTTTTCTACCAATTCATAATATAGAATGATTTCCAAGAGGAGTAGAATTATTCCTTTCTTTAATAAATCGAATCATCCTTACATAAAGCAAGGTAGTAGTGGGAATGTCTCGTTCATTGAAATTATCAATGTACGGGAGATCCACTACATGAGTCTTTCTTTTCCAGAAAGCAATTGGGTTGTCACCACAGGCATCCTTTTGGAATTTTTGGTGGCAATTTTGAATTTTTTCTTTTAATTTTGGGGAAGAAATTTACTGTTTAAAAGTTAAACTAGCAATTTTTCTTGTAAATAATTTATATGCATAGACTTATTATTTATTCATTTCATTTATGATAGTTTTTTTAGGATTGGTGATAAAATAGAATGTGATTTCTTTATCCCAAAGAAAACACGGAATTCCAGTATCATCAATTCTAGTGATAGGCATTATTTTAAGAAGAGAAGGAGTTCCTAAAATAATTTATTGTATAAAATTTTTACTAAAATAAAAGGCATTTGAATACAAACATCATCTTGACACTACATATGATAATTTATACTTAATTTGTAAGACTCATCGCCGTTTTAACCGCTAATTTTTTTCAAAATATTTAGAAGAAATTATTCCATCTTGTATACAATTTAAATCTGCTTCACTATCAACTAGAGTTAAATTTGGTAAAATAAATTCTTTATTTATAATTGATTTAATAGAAATATACCATTTCTGGTATATTGCCTTTTGAATATTTTGTAAGAAACCTGGTTCTTCATTAGAATCGGCTTCTATATTTTCAAATGAATTGGGCATCTTCTGATTAATTTCAAGATCCATTAGATGACCATTCATTTACTCTGCTAGCTTTAATTTGTTTGAACTTCTAATTTTAGTTTCTTTAATTCGCTTTTAGCTCGCTAAAGAAGTCGAATTAGAAGATGATGTACTTGCATTTTCTCTTAAATACTTGGATAAGGAGTATATAGGAGGCTTGTAATTGAATTTTCTAATTTATCTTTCTTCTTATCATTAAGAAGATCTAAAATTTTATCACGAGTTGAATCATCTTCAACTTGTGCTAAAAGTTTAATTAATTGGTCCTTTTGTTCGTGGGTGAGTATACATACTATCATATTTATTATATTTTTATAATAATCTATCTGTTGATAAGACTTGCAATAGTTAGATTTATCAGATTTATCATAATCTGATGAGGATGAAGATGAAATATGATCTTCTTCATCTTCTGATTCTCTTTTAGAATCAGAGGATGTAAGCAAAATTTTTATCAGGGTTTGTTTTAACCCTTCGTCAATCTGAAGTTCATTTAACTTCTTCTTGACAGTGCATATGTTCGCGTAATGACCTGTACGACCACATTTGTAACATTTTATTTCTCTTGTCTCTTTGGATTTAGAACCAGAAGGATGAGAGTGCTTGTGTTTGTGCGTGAATTTGTCACATTTTTTAAGACGTGATTTTTCACGTTTAGGAAAAATAGTCTTTCGTGTTTTTCCCCTATTTTTGAAAGATAAAGGACGTACCTGAGGATCACAGTTGAATTGTTTGCAAAATTCACCAAACTATTTTTGCTCAAGTAGACGCTCTCTTTTCATTTGAACTTTAAATTTAAAATTAGAGCAAATTGCTAAACCAGTTTTAATACATGCAGAAATAAGGTTTCCATATGTAAGAGTTTCATATGGGATGGTTCCATCGTAGAGGTGAAGAGAAACCTTAACCTTTTCAGCAAATAGATTGGGAAGGCCTTCAATGAATTTTGCTTCCAGTGAAGGCTATCGGCATCATAAAGTGTCATTACGCGTGCTAGAAAAATATCCTTATACCATCAAAATGGGTTAAGGATGGACATCTTAATTTTGGAGTGAGAAGTTTTTTCTCCTTGATCTCCAATGGATCTAGCAAAATGATCTATAATTGTTTGAAGAAGATTATAGACCAATTTTCATTAGGTTTTTGCTGTTCTTTTGGAAGATCCTTAGTACTTAAGTCAATTTCGCTAAGGAGGTCTTCCCTTTGAGGAATAGTGAGAAAATTATCCCACCATCCTTTCAGAGTTCTAGAGAATCCTGAAATGATGGCTCGGGCGATAATATGTGGTTTTGCTTTATGTCTAAATTGAACAACAGTAGTGAACATAAGCATTCAATGAAGGGTATGAATGATTTGATGTTCAAAAAATCCATCAATATTCCATTCATACAAAGAATCTCCATCATAGAATTTCCTAAATGAGTATTTTCCTTGGATAATAAATCAGGAGGTGTTGGCTTTTTATAATAATATTTTTCCAAATTTTTCTTGGGATAAGAAAGTTTTTGGATATCAAAAGGAGGATGAGGATCTTGTAATTCTTGAAAAAGTTTTGAATTTTTCAATATTACTTTGTTGATCAAGATTATTTTTGGTTGAGGATTCATTTGAATCTTCATCCGATTGATTGATATCTTCAAGAGCTCCTACATACTTTTCACTTAAATTTAGAATCAAATTCTGAATGTCTTCACAAGAGGGTCCTAACTTAAGGGTCAGTTTAGGAGGTGGTTGGATAAAAAAGTTTCACAATGTTTATACTAGTAGAAGCTTTCTGAAGCTTTACTAGTTTCGTGACTAAACCTTTTGTTTAAGCATCGATCGATTTTAGACTCTAGGCTAAAAGATGATCGTGATTATTTGAAGTATACTATTACTATAATTAAGTTGTTTAATTACGTAATAAATTCCTTTAGAATTTGTGGATCGAACTTATTTTTTCAAGGCTAATTCTAAAGGTTTATCATCCACCATTTTACAAGCGATAGAGGATAAGATGCTTCAATAATTTTTCCTTGCTCTGTTTGCCATTTTTTGGTAGTCAAAACAGTAACTTGAGCGGATTGAGCATAGTAACTTCAAAACCAAGCAACAAAAAAGAATAGTTACTTTTGCTTGACTATTTCTTTCTCTTATTTTCTCGAAATATAAATCATTTATTTGAGTTGATTTTCAGAAGTAAAACTTCTATACCAAGTACGAAAGTTATCATACTTTGGTTGGAAGTATTCCTTCAGAATAACCTCTCTCATCTTAGAACCTATTGTGTAGCTCATTAAGACTAAAGTTCATTTCAGATGGAGTGGGAGATTGATTTTCTCTCACTGGATGATAGATATGATTTCTGTTTAGGCGAAGAGCCTCAGCCGATGGTTCAGGAGTGTGGGAATCATCTGATCTAGACATCTCTGAGGTTTCAGAAGGGATAAAAAGCCTAGGAAGTGTGATAGATCGATGAGGGTTGAATCTGACTTCAACATCGCCATCAGCCGTTTGAATTATCTGATCTATATCTTGATTGATGGAAGGACTTGGAGTGGCCACAAATGGTATAAATTCTAAATCAAATCAATTAATCAAAATACTTAAACAAACTC
This sequence comes from Cymbidium sinense, assembly GCA_021442155.1. Lineage (NCBI taxonomy): Eukaryota > Viridiplantae > Streptophyta > Magnoliopsida > Asparagales > Orchidaceae > Cymbidium > Cymbidium sinense. The sequence continues at coordinate 57,077,423 of CM038228.1, read as the reverse complement.
CAATTCTAAATTCTAAATCAAATCAAATAAATCAAATCAAATGAATTACACAAATTCAAATGGGCTAATTAAGATACTTAAGGACCTTAGATTCTTTAGGTATTAGGATGTAGAATAGGGTGAGTTACTACAAATGAAATTCATTCTATTCTTCATTCTTGATAACCTAAACATCATTTAACCAAATAAAAGTGAAATAAAAAAAAGAAAAGGAAAAAAACATTAAATCATTTAAATTGAAATCACCCAAAGGTAAAATTTAAACAAATTCAAATTCCAAATTAAAATTTAAACTAAAGAAGCCTAGTAAAATCTTGCCACACAAGCCTTAAGCACACACATTAGAATACTAAGTCACCACTTCTAGTGCTAATTTAGGTTGTATGTAAGATGTTGTATTTTATTTTGTAATGTAATATTTTAGAGGATGTTAAGGTGTATGTTTTGTAGTGGAAGTTAGATCGTTATTAGTCTAATCATATTTTATGGGGTTTTTTGCTTAAAGGGTGAAATAAAAAATATAAATTCATTTGTTGTGATGCTTAGCCCTAAGCATAACTCATGTTAGGACATGTGGGCTTAGTAACCCATGGGGTGCTAAGTCCAAATTTTTCATATAACTTCTTGAGTTGCATGGTGTGTTTAGCTAACATTTTTTTTTGGTATAGCTAGATTTACTTTTCCTATTTTTATTATAATTTTGCATTAGGAATAAGGATTAGTGTTATAAGAGATTAGGATGAATAGTGGCCAGAAGGCTTAGTCCTTGGGGTGCCCTGTGATGCCTTTGGAGAAAATCAAATCAAAAGAAAGAGATGGAAGAAATGAAGAAAAGAAGAAGTCCCCCATAGCATGTATTTTTTTTATAATCCGGTTGTATAAGGGAGCTCACTACCCATCTATTTTTTTTCTTTCGGTGTAACAGAACTGATCGACGCCTTTTATTCTTTTATGGTAGTCTATAAAATTGCTTGATGTTGTGTTTAGATTGCACATTAGAACGACATGCTTTTCATAGTTTCTTTATGATTGATGCTTGAATGTGTGGCCTGGATGTGGTAGGCTCTTAGGATGAAATTAATTTTTCTGCCCCAATTAACAACTCATAACTAAAATTTTAAAACAACTCATAACCTCACATAAAAGCCTAGAAATTAAATCAAGATAATAAAATTTTAGCAACCTCTTAGCTGGATGAATAAATGTATAATATCATGCATGTCATATTATTCTACTCTTATTAAGAGGGGGCTTCCATCTTTGCCAGAGAATGAAGGCTTAACTTGTGAGAGCCTTTGGTGGAAGAACTCCCCTTTTTCTCTTGATTTGGCCCATAATCATATTCTCATATGTTTAGGCATTCAAAATCACATAGCCTGGGTCAAATAAAGATTTTAAAAGAATAAAATAAATTTGATAAAATTTGCATTAGATTAAGTCATGATTTCACACCACTCATGCTCTAGTCTCTTAGGGAGTGAGTTTAAGGACTTAGTCTCCTTTCTAAATAAATAACAGCCTAGACATCTTGCAAAAGCATATGACTTACCTATATGGATTTAAAGCGTATGAGTAGTTAGCTAGCTACCACCCCATGCGATAATAAGTCCAACAGTCGGGTGCTTTATTCTCTCTTATGGAGGTAAACCATATACCCATTTTTGCCTTAGATTTAGGTACTGCCTTTGTTTTGTATCAAAGCTCCTTAGTTTAGGAATCTGAGGTAGCTATTTCCTTCGGGCTACAAGCATAAATCCTCGCATCTTAGGCATTTTCACAATCTTATGTTGTGGAATTATAAGCCCTAGTAATCTAATAAAATGTCAACTCAAATAATTAATCCTCTTCAAATTTCAAAAAATATAAAGCCCAATTATAGGGTAGATTGGAATGCTCACTAGGATTCCTAGTATCATGAGCATTTCCAACTTTCCCCCTTTGGATTCCAAAAATAAGTCTTCTTCTTAATCTATCCCATTTGATTTTCTAAAATAGACAATCCTTTGATAGTCTTAACCTTGAAATCTCTGGAGACCCTAATTGTCTACTTTAATTGAGAGTATTCTTAAGAAATTCCCATTCCTTAGGATGTAATTAACTATAGAGCCTTGCCTCCATAGGGAACTTAACGAACCCGATTTAAAATAAACCCTACTTTACTTTTCTATATAAAGTAGGAGAAAGATCTCTGATATATTTGAAGACCCATCAAGCCTTAGGAGTCCTTATTAGGTGATTCAGTCCATTATAGAGTAGGGATTTCTATCTTTCGAGATAGTATATCATTTCTTAATATCGTACCCAATCACTTCAATAAGTACCCCCTAAGATCTGTGTCGTGTCCCACATCCCAAAAATAAACACCACAACACCCACTATAAGATCAATAATATTATTATTTTCTCTTATTGTCCATCCAATGTCTCCAATTTTGATCATTATTTAAAAATAGAGATCAACCAATTGGGTCAAATCATGATGTAATATAACATATTTGATAGAATGTTATCTCACTAAGATCTATCTAAATTCTTTATCATATTATTATATCATTATCATTTAGAAAAAATTTGACTTACCATTTTAATCCAAGGGGTGAATAAAGTATACTATGATAATTTTTCTTCTTTAAGATCAATCCTAATATATGATAAAACCTTAATTTGTTTTCACAAGCAACATTGGATCTAACATCCCCATAAGTGTGGAGCATGCTTAAGATAATGAACCAAATTATTGAGCACATAAATGATAAAAGCACTAAAGAAATGTGATGTATTATATTGTTACCACTTAATAATAATAATACGAAGGATCATCTTATGAGAATGATCTATAAAATTTTCAAACATTTTTCTCAAGTCATTGCTCTCACTTAATTCTCTCAAAAGTAAAATAAATTATCTTTTCAAAGAGACAATATCATCTTAATCCCAAAGTTGCTACACTCTTTTTAATGATGAGTCATATCTTCCAAAGGATACTAATAAAAAAGAACCCACTTTAGATTGCTATAAATTAAAGTCAACTCCATCGCATTGTTTATTTTGAGTTATTAATATTTATTATAGGACAATAATAATTTTTATAAAAAACATAACTGAAAAGCTCACAAAATTCATCTAAAATGTGCTTTTGATGAATTTCTAATATATTTTCATTTGCTAGCAAAAAAAACACGCTGAAAGCACTTGTCAATAATCTAAAAAATCATCTAAAAACAAAAAAAAAAAAATTTAAATACTCAATGTGTTTCTAATAAAGTGTTTTTGAAAGAAACATAAAAATGGAGATTTATGTACATACCATATAATTCTTATGCATTTTACATATCTAACATATATATATATATATATATATATATATATATATATATATATATATATATATATATATATATATATATTGATTATTAAATATTTCTTTCTTACTCATACATACAACATAATTGTATAAACTCATAAACCCAAGATCTTGAACAAAAATAATTTTCACTAAACTTCAATTAAGAAATAAATCACATACCTTGATTTGTCATGAGTTCTTTTGATTTATGAAACTAGGGTTTCTCTTCCTTCACCCAAATATTCTTCATGTAATTATCTTAATGGAGAGACACTTACACATTAAAGGGTAGGAAGAGGACCAGTAGTTTCTCTATGAAGAGACAATTTGTTTGATCAAACGGTCCATAAATGATCGATCAAACTCTCTCTTGACCAATGAGATTTAAGTACATAATTAATTATTAAATAGTAAACTAAATAATAATTAATGTACACTTAAGAACTAATTACATAAATTCTTACATTCTCCCACTAGGCACATATAATATTATTTATTTAAATATTAAATAATTATATACATAAATATAATGCATTACATGTCAAATATTTTCTTAATTTGGTCAAATCATAATTAATTATTACAAAAAAAATTAATAGGGATCACTGATTATATATTAGTAGTGCAATATATTTCCTTCCATGTATCACAATATTAATTTTACACTTAATATGATCTATAATGAGAGATAGTCATAATGGTCCAACATTAATGTCTTTATAAAATACAAATCTTGTTAACATTTACATAATTCTTTCATCTATATAAATTCAAATATAATGAAACAAGATGTGATAGTATGTCAGAAATAGTTCAATAAAGAGCTCAAAGAGTCAAATACATAAAGAGCATAATAAATTCAATAATGCTTTTCATTAATGCCCATCTTTTCAATATGTTTATTAAATAGTTTAGGTTGCAATCCTTTAGTTAAAGGATCAACAATCATAATATTAGTGCTAATGTGCTCAAATGACACTCTCTTTTTTGAACTTCTTCTTTAATGGCAAATTATTTCAATTCCATATGTTTAGCACTTTTGAATACTTGTCATTCTTAGAAAAGAAGAGACGGTATTATCACAATAAATTTTCAATGGCTTGGCAATACTATCAACAACTCTAAGTCCTAAAATGAAATTTTGCAACATAACCCATGAATTGTGGCTTCAAAATATGTCACAAACTTCCATATAGTGGATGCGAATGATGGACTGCTTCCCACTTCTCCATGAGATAGCTCCGCTAGTAGAATAAATAGCTAAATGTGGCTTTTTTTAGTATCCACATCCAACAAAAAATCTAGAATATCCAATCACCTCAAGATGATCGATCTCTATAAGTGAGCATATGTTCTTTCAATCCTTGCAAATATCGTGAAACTTTCTTTGCAATTTTCCAATGATTAATTCCTGGATTACTTTGATATCTACCCAACATTCCCACAATAAAATTGATATCTGTCTTGTACAAGTCTGAGCATACATCAGACTTCCAACAATAGATGCATAAGGATTTTATTCCATTTGTTTGTGCTCCAATTCATTCTTTATGCATTGCATAAGATTGAATTTTTCCCTTTTCTGAATTGAAACAATACTTGCAGAATACTTTTCCATTTAAAATCTCTCTATAACTTGATTGATATATATTTTCTAAGATAATCCTAATAATCCTTATGATCTATCACATAATATTTCAATTCTTATCACACAGGATGCCTCACCCATATCTTTCATTTCAAAGTTTTTTGAGAGAAATTTCTTGGTCTCATACATTAATCCAAGATCATTAGTTACAAGCAAGATATCATCAATATATAAAATCAAACATATAAACTTACTCCCATGACCTTGATATATACATCAATCAATAATACCTTCTTTAAATCCAAAGATAGTAATAGTATCATTGAACTTGAGATACCATTATCAAGAAGCTTGTTTAAGTCCATATATTGATTTCTTAAGTTTACACATCATATGTTCTTTTATTTTAATTAGAAAACCTTGGTTGATTCATATAAACTTCTTCCTCTAAATTTCCATTTAGAAAGGTAGTTTTCACATCCATCTAATGTAGCTCCAAATCATAATGAGCCATTAATGCCATAATAATTCTTAATGAGTCCTTTTTGGAGAAAAGTCTCTTTATAGTCAATACCATCTTTCTGAGTAAAACCTTTGGCAACAAGTCTAGCTTTATATCATTATATATTATCATTAGAGTCATGTTTAGTCTTAAGGACACATTTACATCCAACTCTTTTAGAACCTTGTGCAATTCAATGAGATCCCAAACATAATATGATCCATTGATTTTAACTCTTCTTTCACAATATCTAACCACTTTTAAGAATTAATACTTGTAATGACCTATATAAATGAAACTGGATCATTATCAATTCCTAAGTCAAATTCTAACTCATGTAAATAAACAAGATAATCATCCAAAATATCATATTTTCTTTCTCTTTGATAACGTCTTGATGGTATTTCTTGTGGTTCATCAATTATAGGTTCATTGGTGTGGGCTCCAAAAATTCGCCACCAACCTCTCGACAAATTAAATTGAAGAGAGTATGATTTAAAAATGTGTCGGTGTAATTTTTAGAAGGCAGATGGAATAGTAGATAAGACACTACCTAGAGATTTTGCCCTCATTTTGTGAGGACTTTAGATCTGGTTTTAAGTTTCCTATAGTCGCAAGACCCTATAGTAAATTATCCCTCTCAATAAGTGATAGAGAACTTTCGATTAAGGATAGCTGTTAGATCGTTAAATGCATAGTGTATAGTAGATGTAGAGTTTTAGAATTTAAGATTTATGAAATTTATCATTTCAAACCTAGATGGTTGTGGAAATGATGACGCGTGCTAATCAGTTCCATGGTTTCATCATCCCGACGCTATGGTCCCTAGTCTATTTAGTCGAGTAGTAGTAATTAACCTGACAGAAGGATCCTTATCAGCAACAAATGAGTTACGTCATCCAAGAAATTCTTGTAGATCTGGAGTGGTGTTTGTCTAAGGAGATAGACTTAAGTCTACCTTAGCTGACAGATGGGTGTTTTCCCTATCAAGTATACCCTATGATTCACAACTCAAAGGGCAGAGCCATTGGGGAGCATACGGGCTACGATCGTGATCATAATATAATGGAGCATGATTGGCCAAACCACCCAATCAAAGGACTCTAGTCTTAACTACTTCATCTGTGGAGCTTACTGGCCAAGCTACGCAGTTAGAGGACACGGGCCACGTCCTTACTAGTGTGAGATTGATTGAGAGTGAACATAGCATAACACTTGATTTGACATTGGCTCCTTTGTGAGCTAGAGTTTTCTTAATTTATCACCCTCGACAAATAGTTACGGAAGGTGGATGGATTGAGTTTGATTTAATTTTTTAATGATAGAGTTTCATTGAAGTAGTTTCAGATTGCTACTTAATTTGATTTGAAATTTTGATTAATTTGAATAAGTTTAAGAGTCTTAGATCTTGTCAACTGTTTTAGTTGCTAATAGAGGATTAGATCTACTATCACGACAAAATCAATTTCTCGATATTTCACTAATTTTAAAACTCTTATTATAAGTTTTAGATTTTGTTAACTGGACCCCCCTAAGACTAAACCGAAGCAACCCAGTAGCATCCTCAAGCACTTGAATTTAAGCACTCAGTAGTGTCGAGGCCCATGCGGTGATTAGTAATTTAAGTAATTTTATTTCTGAATTATGAGATTGATTTTGTATTTTCATTTAATTCCAATTTATCCTGCACAGCCTTTTCAGACATTAAAATTCACATTTTAAATCTTCATGTCTGAGCACATGCAGGTGTTTATAGCTTAGATAATTTCACCTAATTAGTGATTTTGTTGATTTTGAAAATCATAATTAGAATGAAATTCCTTAATTTTTGATTGAAGGAATCTCTATGATTTTTGTAGATTTGATTTAGTATCGCCTTCTGTCTGCTTGTACAAAGAATTACAGATCTGGTGGCAAACCTTATTTTAAAGCTATAGATTCAAAAGACATTTTAATTTGTTATTTTAAATGAAGATTTACCCCTCAAAGTAGCTTTCATTTTCCCCTTCCTTTTCTTTTTTTTTAACTTTCCCGCATTCATTTTCCCCCTCTTTTTATTCGAACTTTCCTACATTCGTTTTCCCCCTCTTTTTATTCAAACTTTCCTACATTCATTTTTCCCTCTCTTTTTCTTTTGAAAGTGGACCCATCATTATCCCTTTTAATTTCTATAAATAAAGCCAAGAAGGAGTATCACATTCCATTCCATTTGTTTGAAGGGTTGAAGTTGGAGCATTTGAAAGAGAATTGTTAGAAACTTTAATGGGCTTTAAACTCTTAGATAAATTTTGTAAGTGCTTTTCACTCCTCTTTTGTTTTACTTTTATGTTTGTTATATATCATTTTACTTTCCCCATTTTTAATGGTCTTAGTTTAAAATTAGATGTAGGTTTCCTTACTTAACGCGTTCTTAAGCCGTTCATTTCACTCTCCCATTTTCCTAAGCCAAAAGATTTGACGTAATTTTGGCAGCCTCTAGCGGCATCCCCGCATAGGGGGCTGCATCGAGTGTTTTGGCTTTCTCGAATGCCCTCATGAGTATAGCGAGTAGTGTCTTGTGACACCACATCCGTCTTCACACCCACTATGCCCTCATGGGCATGGGGTCTTGAAACTAGAAAGAGAAATGCGTTCAATGTGTATTTATTTCATTTTTCTTTTCAAAGTCTAGAATTTATACAAAATTTCGGCAGCATTTTATCTAGGGGAGCGACATCTAACGGATGTTGGCTTACTCAGTATGCCCTCATGAGAGTAGCGAGCGGTGTCTTGTTCAACCGCAGTCGGTTGTTCTTCTCGTCGCGCCCTTATGAGCACGACGAGGCCTTCAAATCTAAAGAAACACAAGCATGTATATATATCCACATTCACACATTCCACATATTCTGACTCATGTTTTTGCGCACTGCAAAGATCGACAAAGAGATGGGGATGGATATGCCAGAAACTAAGAGAAGAACCCACCTCATGATGGTGTTACTTCTTCAGTTATGGTGAAGAAAAAATTGGGAATGTAATGCAATGAGTGGAATAAAACGAAAAGAAGAACCCGTCTCATGATGTGTTACTTCTCGACATGGCGAAGATTTGAAAGGAGATGCAAGGAATGCAATGCCATAAATCGAAAGAAGAACCCGCATCTTGATAGTGTTCTCCTGGTGAAATGATTGCGTGAAATGATTATGGAATTGGGGGAAATTTTGGAATTGTGGAAAATGAGGGAATTTAAAAATTGATTTTTGGTTTTGGAGAGAAATGAGGGAAAAACAAGGGTGGATTTTCAGTTTTGGAGAAAAATGAGGGAAAAACAAGGGTGGATTTTTAGTTTTGGAGAGAGATGAGGGAAAAATAAAAGTGGATTTTTGGTTTTTTGGAGAGGGATGAGGGAAAAAGGGTGGATTTTCGATTTTAGAGAGGGGAAGGAAATAGGGAAAAAGAGGGGAAGAAAGAGGAAGAGGAAGAAGAAGAAGAAAGCACTTGCCTGATTTGGAGGAGGAAGTGGAAGAGAGGAAGCTCTGCTTTCATTTGGACCGAGGAATGGAAGCCCTTTTGGTTTTGAGAGGAGAGGTCTTGTGGCTTCTGAAGAAGAAAAAAATGGGGGGGGGGGACTACGGGGGGGAGAGGAACGAACCGAGGAGGCGAGGGGATACATGCGCCGCCGTCGTGAGAAGGAGGCCGATGCAGTTTCCTTGCCCGCATGCATGAAGTGGATGAGGTGAGGCGGACGGATAGACCAACGGGTTCATTTAGGGCTTAGGATTAGGTTTTAGATTTTTTTAAATTTGATTTTTAAGTTAATTAATCAACTTTAATGTGAACTTTAGGCCAATAAAATTACAAGGTGTATATATATATATATATATATCAGTTTAAGGTTATTTTGTTGTTCCAAACTCAACAGTGCAGTCTGTTTCACGATCAGAGGCTGTTTGGTTCAAGTCGGCATCAATTGAGTCAATTTCAATACAAAATGTGCATCACCGCTTTCGATATCTCGACATTAGTGCAGACTCATCTGAATTGGGTGTGAATAGTCTCACTTGATAGATTTCGATATTTCGAAGCTAACTGTTCAATCAAATTTATGAACGGAGGTCGTTCGAACATCGTCGTAGCTTCCCAACTCTGATATGTACGTCGATACATTGATTGCTCGATCGCTTGATCGGTTGATCTTTAGATTATGCAATATTTATATTATGATCGAGATCGATTCCATTTTCGTGATGTCCGGTATTTTGAGCCTTAGTTTGCGTTGTCACCTCAAGTCCGAATTTGACTTGTGGGCTTGACCCGACTTATGGCACATATATAGAGGTCAACAATTAGTGATAACTTCATTATGTGGTGTATGGTCATTCATTTGTTATTCTTGTAAATTGTCAAATTGTTCAACAATTGTAGGAACAACAACTTTAGAAGAAATAATTGATAAAGGAATTTTTACTTTAGCTTCTTCAATTTTCACATTTCATAGTTTTGTACTCCCACTAATATCACTATTTTCAATGAACTTAGCATTTCCGTTTCAATAATTTTTATACTATGATTAGGACAATAAATCTATACCCTTTAGACTTTTCTAGCTTACCAATGAAATATATCCACTAATTATTCTTGAATCCAGTTTCTTTTCATGTGGATTATAAATTCTTAATGGGCAACCCCAAACATGAAGGTGTTTTAAACTAGGCTTTCTCTCCACGTTCAAAAGGAGTTTTGAACCGCCTTACTAGAAACCATGTTTAATAAATATACAGTAATTTTTAAAGCATGCATCCACAATGATAAGGGTAAAGTAGAATAACTTAACATACTCTAACCATATCCATTAAAGTATGATTAAGCCTTTCTACAACACCATTTTGTTGTGGTGTTTCTGGCATTGTATATTGAGCACAAATGTTATACTTTTCTAGAAATTTAGCAAATGAACTAGGGCATTGTCCGATTCATCATGCCTTCCATAATATTCACCATCTCTATGATCTTATAATTTTCACTTTTCTATCTAATTTTCTCTCAACCTCATTAATAAGTGTCTCCAAAGCATTTATTGACTGAGATTTTCATGCAACAAATAGACATAGCCATAACATAAAAAATCATCAATAAATCTGATAAAATATTTTTCTCTACCAAAAGTTGAAACATCAAAAGGTCCACAAACATTAGTGTGTATAATCTTTAAAAGTTATGTGCTTCTTGTGACCATTTTCTTAATTGTATGTTTTGTAGATTTACCTTTAATACAATCCACACAAATACCAAGATAAGTAAAATCTAAATCAGGAAGAATTTCATTCTTTACTAATCTTTGTATTGTTTCTTTAGATATATGACCAAAATGTTTATGCCATAAATAAGCTGATCTTTCATCAACCAAATCACGTTTCATTCCAACATTATGATGTAAGGTCAATAAAGTATAGCAAATAAATTGTCAAGCTTTAATTTATATAAACCATCACAAACAACAACAGAGCCAATAAAATGACTATGCTTAAATAAACTGAAACATCCATTTCCAAACTTAAAATAATATCCAGCTATATCGAGTTTAGAAAATGAAACTACATTTCTAGAAACAGATGGAACATTAAGAGTTTGAAAAAAGATCTAAATGATGTCCAGTATCTAAAATTAAGCTATGCGTTCCAATGGCTTCAACTAGAGCTTTGACTCGATTACCCATAACGACAAACTTTTCATTTGGCTTTATGATTTGGATCATAAGGAATCTCATCACATTTGAAATATGTGTGGTAATCGAATCAATCCACCAAGTATTATAAGGAACTTCTATCAAATTTGATTCGAAACATACAAAAGCACTTGGCTTATCTTTCTTTTCAAATCAAGCTTTACATTTCTGGCAATCTTTCTGATAGTATCCATGCTTATGATAGAAATGACATCTATCATACTGATGTACCTTCTTTTGGATTTGAATAGAAGACACATTAGCCTTCAAGTGTCCTTTATTTCCCTTAGCATTCCTCTTAATTAGTTTTCTTTTACTTTCTGGTTGTCCCATGAGATTAAGCGAGTGAATTCCTTATTTCTTAAGCCTTGTTTCCTCTTGAATAAGCATACTTTGTAATTCAACCACATTTCATTTATCTTTCATAGTATTATAGTTTATTTGGAATGGACCATATTCAAGAGGCAAAGAATTGATAATAAATTGTACAAGAAAACCTTCACTCATATTAATTCTCATGATGTTTAATCTACGCAATATTTATCATTTCTGATGTGCTCATGCATGTACATGAACCATCAAACTTCATGGTGATCAACATACCCATTAATGTCTCAAAGACGCGACTTATCAGACTCGACTAAGATAAATCTTTCAGACTTCATAAATTCCTTTGCATTATTAGTTTTGGGAATTTTGGCTTAATAATTTTGCTACTATTCTCAGCATAAATATTAAGCTAAATTTATTTGATCTTTCCCAAGCATCATAAAAAAGACTTTTGTTCGTTACTAGTAGCAATAATAGTATGGGCTTATCATTAAGAAGTGCTAAATCAAGATCCAAGACACTAAATGAAACTGAATGTGTTCACCCATTCATTAAAATTAAGCCTATTAAACTTTATAATAGACAGCTTGTGAATGAAGAGTATAAGTAGATGCGCAAATATTAAATGCTCAGTATTAATGTTTGAGTTATAAACACAAACACATAAAAAAGATTCTATAACATTCATATAATCACAAAAATGCATATTGAAGTTCTCCTTTGGGTGATACAACAACACAATAATAAACATAATTGATGCTCAATATCAATTTTACATAATTGTCAATTATACATACTTTAATTAAATATGTTTTATATCTTTGGATAAACTAAACATATCTAGCCAAGTATATTAATTAACCACAATTATGTTCATAATTACAAATCGACTAATCAACCTGGGTGATCCTTAATTTATAATCATTGAACTTCGATTACTCATAATAAATGTATAAAGTTCATTAAGTCATTTCATTATTAGCATCAAATGCTCATGAGTAATTAAATAAATGTAATTTGACATTTACAAAAACTTTCTAATTTGATCACTTTGGTGATTAACAAATTATGCTCGGTATAAATATCAAATTAAATAAAATAGAAATAATTATTTCACTTGAATGAAATACATAAAGAAAATCACTAATATGTATATAATTTCATACATGAACAAATCCAATTTTAATGGTTGTTCTCTTAGCATTTACATGTAATTTTCAAATCATCAATTTCATAAGAAAATTCAATAATATAGTTTTTCTAAAAATTAAAAATATATACAAACATTATCATGCTTATATATTAAATATATTAGATCTCACTTTTTATATAAATACATTTTGTAATGTTTTATACTTGCATACATTTCTTAATGCATTTGTTTACTCTAACAAATCTTTTGCCATATATATTCATAAATCATTAATAAAAAAATGAAATCATCACATCAACTTAACGACCGTTACTTTATGTTGTTATTTAAAAAAAATTGCATTAAGCATTTAGTGAATAAATCAATAAATAATGTTAACTGAATAACAATATTTATATATTGTATTCTCAAAATATTAATTTAACAATGTGCTATAATATCTAGAAGGAATAATAAAACTTTTAATGTACTTTAACTTCCACATATGGAAACAATGCATCATTTGAATAATAAAACCGTAATTGAATTTAACATAAAATAAAGAAAATTAATTAACAAATGAGAAGTATGACTAAACAATAAATTCACAAAGTGAAATGACACAATCGTATAAAGATACCAACCAAAATCTACTCATAATTATGTAACATGTGAAATTTAACTTCAAACGTGCAACAAAATTTTTTATTATTTTTTATTTAATGGAAAATCATATGTTCACAAACCGTTCTCTAATACAATTTGTAAGAAATTTGATTTGATTAGCTAAACATTTCTTTCTTACTCATACATACAACATAATTGTATAAACTCATAAACCCAAGATCTTGAACAAAATGATTTTCACAAAACTTTAATTAAGAAATAAATCACATACCTTGATTTGTCATGAGTTCTTTTGATTTGTGAAACTAGGGTTTCCCTTCCTTCATTCAAATATTCTTCATGTAATCATCTTAATAAAGAGACGCTTACACATTAAAGGATAGGAAGAGGACCGGTAGTTTCTCTATGAAGAGACACTTTATTTAATCAAATGGTACATAAACGATCGATCAAACTCTCTCTTGACCAATGAGATTTAAGTACATAATTAATTATTAAATAGTAAACTGAATAATAATTAATGTGAGCCACACTTAAGAATTAATTACATAATTTTACATATATAACGTTTTAATCTTCAATATCACATCATAAATATCATCATCATCACTCTTTTTTAAAAGTGAAATGCAATTTTAAGCATAAGAAAGTGTTAGATAAGTAAATATCTAACTTTGAGTGTTAGATGTGTAAATACATAAAAATTGTATGATATGTATATAAATCTTCATAAAAAACGATAGGTTGCTAGGCGGACAATTCATTGAGGGCAAGCCAAGATAAAAAAAAACACCCACTTTGATAGAAACTGATCTTTGATTTTTTAGATAATTATACAAAAGATTGATTGCTAAAGAATAATGTTATGAACCATTGAATTATAGTAAGATTAAACTTGACTTATGACATTTAATTATTTTTTAATTTTATTTTAAGTTAGATTTAGGAATTATCTTCATCATGTTATAAAACATTCAATGCTGCATTTTTTGTATATATTTCCTCTATTTTATGAGAATTATAGTATAAAAATAAAATATTGCATATTTTATTTATCCTCTTTGAAAAAATTAATTTTTGATTTTGTGTAACTGGATCTAGAATTCACTTTACTAACTATTTTTGTCTATAGATATGATATACTTAGGGGTGCACATTAGTTGGTCTGAACCAAAAAATCAAGTTGAACCAAGCTTATTTGGTTAATCTGGTTCGATTTCAAAGATCAATGTTCGATTTTTGGTTGAATTTTTGTGTTTGTTCGATGTTCAGTTTTCGGTTCAATTTTAATTAAAAAATTTTTGGTTTAATCAAAAAAATTGATTAATTGGTAAAAAAGATTAATTAGGCAATTAGTCCTCGACCGACACGATCCATCCGCAGACCGCATGACCGCATGACCACGTGATCGCATCTTGTGTAAAATAAGGGTTTAATACTACTTCAACTCTTTGATCTTTCGACCGACATTTCGCTTAGGCATTTGACCTTCTTTTTTTTGTGCTAGCCACCACGAACAAGAGGTGAAGATCTTTGATTCTATGTGCTCCCGACTTCGAGTCTAATTCCAACTCTTTGAGAGATAAGAACTCAATTCCATCTCTTCTCAGTCACACCTTAGTCAATGGTCATTCTTTGTTGATGTTGTGTCGTGGCTTTTATCTTTGGGGTAACTGTTGTAGACCTGCAATCAAGGAAGAATCGAAGAAGGGGAAGCTTCTTGTTGGTGAGGTTTAACGATTTTAATTGTTGCCTTTAGATTGCCTTCCGCTTCCTTTTTTTGGTGTTACAGGTGAAAAGGTTTGTGCAAGCCTTAAGGCATGGAGATTTGTTCAAAAAAACATAAAGAAAGCTTTAGCAATGATGATTATTGCCGATGAATTGCCTTTCAAGCATATATAAGGCTGGGGATTTAAATATTTCATGTCTCAATGTTGTCCAATGTTTCAAATACTGATGGACATTAACATGTGATGAGAGAGAAATTCCAAAACAACTGTTCAAGAAGTCTTGTCATAGAGTGTGTTTAAAACCTGATGCTTGGACATCCATTCAACGAAATAACTATATGTGTATCGCTGCTCATTTGATTGGAGATGACTAGAAACTCAATAAAATAGTTATAAACTTTTGTCTATCTATATTCACAGGAGTGAGTTACTTAGGCAACAATTTGAGAAATATCTTGTTGATTGAGGGATTGATGCAATTTTTACTGTGAGAGCTGATAATGCAAGTTCAAATAATGGCATCATCACACACCTGCAAAAATAATTTGGCATAAGAGGAGGTAGTATTCTTGATGGTCGCTTCTTACATATGAGATGTATAGCTAACATTATTAATTTAATTATGCAAGATGGCCTAAAAAAATATGTGAATCTGTGCACCATGTTCTACGAGTAGTGAAATACATTCATCAATCACCTATAATGCTATAAAAATTTAAAGAATGCATTGACATAGAAAAAATAAAAAATAAAAGCATGTTATGCTTAGTTGTTCCTACTTTATGGAATTCCATATTTTTAATGTTAAGTGCAGCACTTAAGTTGGAGAGAGCTTTTGAAAGATACAAAAGATTGATACTTAATTTAAATCTAAACTAGAGAAGAAAGATTTGTACAAGCATAATGTAAAGGGAGTTTTATGAGCTCAATTCAATAATTTTTGGTTCTTTTTATGTGACATCAAATACTTTCTTTCATAAAATTGCAGAATTTCTTTGTCTTCTTCAAATTTGGCAAATGTATGATAATCCAAATGTGAGAAATATGGCTTTAAAATGAAGGCAATTTGATAAATATTGGGGTAGTGTAGAAAAATGAATTTTAATATATATCTTCTTATTTTAGATCATCGTTTCAAGCTACACTATGTAGAGTTTGTTGTTAAGGATATGTATGAAGGGCCTAATGGTGTTGCTTTGGCACAACTTATTAGATTATCATGCTATGATATGTTTCATGATTACAAAATGAAGATAGGAGGAAGCAAGATAGAGAGGTCTACTTGAGAAACAAAAAATTTTCTAAAGGGTATATTGTTTTACAACCGCAATCTTGTGGGAGAAGATATGCAATGGTAGAAAATTCAAAAAATCTAATATTAGCAAGGATGATCTAGATAACAAATCAAATCTAGATAAGTACTTATCTGAGGAGTCTATAGTCATGAATGATGATTTTGATATTCTAGGTTGGTGGAAAGTTAATGCAACATTTCTTATTCCCTCATTCATGGCTTGTGATGTTTTAGCTCCAATTTCTATGCTGAGTCGTTTTAGCATAAGTGATCTTATTATTGATGCATTTAGAAGTTTATTATCCTCAAAGATTGCACAAGCTATAATATGTGCACATGATTGAATGCGAGCAAAATGGACAGTTAATCTTGTAAGTGTTGAAGAAAATATTAATGACATTGACAAATTTTATGAAGGTGCTTCTTAATTTCATAATTATTTATTCTTTTTATTCTTATTAATTAGAATAATTATTTATTCATTTATTTAACTGATTTAGCAAAATTTATAAGTGAAACACAAACTTCGTGACCTGTCTTGCCTTATGATGCTGCTTGAAAAATTGCTAACAAGGCTCTTAGAGATTTTATTTTATTTAATTTTTGAGAATGTTTGATTAGTAGTGAATTTTTAGTTGTTTACTTAATTCTATGATGTTGAATAGGACTTATGGTGACATATTATCTTTCTTGCTATTTAACTTGTTTTTTTAGTTACTCACTTTGTTGTTATTTATTCTTTGGAGACAAAGGTAGTAGTATTGGGTAAAATATTATATGCTTTGCTTCAATTTAGATGTCATCTTTTGAACTTTGTAGATTGAGATATATGGTTAAATAATTTATTTTTGTCATTATTTAGAACTTTAGATGTAGCCATGTATATATTTTGTTATTTTTTGTGAGTTTTCATCTTCTAATTTGTTGGTGGAAAGTAATTTGTTGGTATGTTGGACTTGTTGTGTTAGCATTTTGTTGGTGGTGAGCTTTTATGGTATGGGGCTCATTACATCACTATCTTTTTTGTTATTTACTTTTTGTTGTCATTTTAGATTTGTTGTGATCACCAATTTGTTGGTTTAGTTGATTATTTTGGATATGTTGTTGGATTACTTTGTTGGTTTGATCGATGTTATTTTGGATATGTGTTGGGATTACTTTTATGGATTTAGCTTTTACTTTTGGTTTTATGTTATTGTTGGATTGTTGTGGTGAGTATTTTTTTTATTTGGTAAGCTTTGCTGGTATATGGGAGCTCATTACCTCGCTTGCTTTATTGTTAATTACATTTTTGCTGTCATTTTGGATTTGTTGTGGTCACCAATTTGTTGGTTTGGTTCGATTGTTATTTTGGATATGTTGTTGGGATTACTTTGATTTGGTTTATTTTGTTATTTTGGATATGTTGTTGGGATTACTTTTGGTTTGGTTGATTGTATTTGGATATGATGTTGGGATTACATTACTAGTTTGATCTTTGCTAATTTGGTTTGGCTATTGTTTGATTTGTTGTGGTGATTTTTTTTTGGTGAGCTTCACTATGAGCTCATTACCTCACTTTATTTTGCTTATTAATTACATTTTCTATCATTTGGATTTATTGTAGTAAGGCTTATGGTTTGCTATTTTGGATATGATGTTGGGATTACTTTGATACAATGAGAATTCTTTAGTTAATTTTGGACATGAAGTATTACTTTTAGGTTTGGCGTTTTGGTGTCTAGTTTGATTCATATTTTGTATTTATACATATGATATTCTATTTATTTACTTTTGGCATTTGTTGTTATTTTTTTTTTAGAGAATTTACTTACATGTAATTTACATGCATGCCTCTTTATATAAATTCTATATTAATTTTCATTATATTAGAAATGATTATGAAATATATTCTGATTTTTTGGTGTTATTGCTTTAGAGGCTTAGATGATTTTCAAATTTATTATTGCTCAAGATACATAGATGATTACATTTTTAGATATTATATAATTTTGTAACATGATATTTTATAGATATTTTTCAATCTATAAATTTTTTTTTTTTATATATATAAAATATATATATATATATATATATATATATATATATATATATATATATTTACTATATAATTATTCTTATTCTCCATGTTTGAAGGTTTCAGAGGAGAAAAGCAAAAGAAACATAAGTGATACTTCAAGATATTCAAATTTATTTACTTAAAATAAACAAATATGAATCATGATTTCTATATTTTTCTTCTTTTTTTTTATTATTTTTTTTTTTTATTTGATGCAGTTTATAATTATACTAATATGAAATCATCTTTTAGATATGTATATATTTAGTTTATGTTTTTTTAATATGCTTATATTATTCGGTTTATTCGGTTTTTTTTGCTAATTTTTTTATTTTTTTTTATTTATTATTTGGTTTGACTAAAAATTTCAACCAAACTAATCACATGATTGAATTCTCTAGATATACTATTTTATAATTTTTTTTATAATTTTAAATTTATAGATTTATAGATATAATAGGATTATTTGAAATTTGCATTCAAATCTAAAAAATTTTAAATATAAAAAAAAAATACTTTTTTTATCTTAAGTTTAAAAATTTACAAATTATCAAAATTCATTTTCATTCTCCATTGCTATTAATAGAAAAGATAAACAATTTAATTAAATATACAGAATAAAAATCAAGATTTGGAGATTTTATAAGTTAAGAAATTTAATCTAAAAAAATAAACAACATAGAATAGCATTTCTTTCTTTTGTTTATGTATTTTATTACATGATTTTTTTTTATTTAATGAAGATTTATAAAAATTAAAGTATATCAATATTTTAGAAAGATTCATAATATAATTTATTTTTAAAAATATATTATTGATCTATTTATTGTGAACATATTCAATTATTATCATATTTGAATTTTTTTTTAATTTTTTCTTTTTATATTTTTGCAGTTGAGAAAAATTTATCTATGGCTACTATAATTTTGAGTTCACTCAAAAAACAGCACATTATATTGGCTTATAATGACTTTTCTTATAATTCAATTTGATTTTTTTTGTTTTTTAATTAAAAAATTTTATATACATACCATACAATTTTTATGCATTTACATATCTAGCATAAAATTTAATATTTACAAAATAGCATTTTTCTATTAAGTTTACAAGGAATTGAAATTTTTATTAAATTAAATTAATTTAGTTGACAAATTGATATTGTTTAATAAAAATAAAATTAATTTAATTAAATATATCTTGCATATAAAATTTTAATTAAAATTTATATTTATCAATTTTATATAATAATATTTTGAAAATAATATAGAATTATATGACATTTTATTAATAATAATATCAACAACTCATGTATATGTATGTATATTTATTGTTTAATTTATTTTAGAATGAAATTTTTCAATAAATAATTGTACCAAATTAAATGAAAATAAGTATGTGTAAAATTTATTCTTTTTACAAAAATAAAAAAATTAAAATAGTGATCTAACGAATAATTTGTTATAGAACATTTCAATATTATAAGTTTCATAGTTGTCTTCAACTCTTTTATAATTATCTCATTTATTGCTATTTTAGGTATTCATAATAAAAAATTGATTTATTTGTGAGATTAAATACAATGAAAATCTCATCACAAATTATATTTGGAACTTATAAATGCCATAATAACTACAGAAAATATATGTTGTGGTTTGACAAATACCTTATATTAAGGACATTAATATACAAAACTAAATTTATATATTTACATATCAAACACCTAAACATTCACATTTACATAAATAGCATATACATCTTTAATATTGTATGTGCTATCATTGATTTTAAAATGAATGTATATTTCATTTAAAAATATAAAATATATTGATAAATTGATGTTAGATATGTAAATACATAAAATTAAGTACTATATATAAATTTTTCTTTATGTTATAATCTTATTTATTATCATAAAATAGTTTATCCTAAAAAATAATTTAAACATATAAATAATTTGAAGAGCTATATTAATAGAAATTAATTTGTTTCACCTATTGCTATTAATCAAATTATTGAATAATAAAATACTTTTTTCTTCAATTAATGAGCTATTGATGTTATTATCACTCAAATAATATGAATAAAGAAATAGATCAAATGGCATAAACTACAAATGGAAATTTAGAAATTACTTATATTTCAAATTATTTAACAAATAATGCAAATAATTTGTATTGTTTTTGAATTTTCAAGCATGGAATCAAGTAAGGAGAATAATTTGAGATTTTAAAATGGTATTTACACGTTGACAAATAAGGATCACTTTTGCTTTTATATTTTGTTTTAAAATAAAACAAATTTATTGATAATTGTTGTTGTTAAGAACATCCAAAACATCTAAACATTATTTTTGAGTGTTTTTAAAAATAATATTTTTTATCTTTAAAATTAAATTAAAATATTAAAATAACACATTAAACAAATAAATTTTAAAAATAACATAAAAAAATAGAAAAAATATATTAAATAAAAAATTGATCTCAAATCTTTAATACTTTTCCAAGGCTCATAATCAATACAAAAAATATTTGTAAAAGTTTTGAAATCACTATAAGATTGCATTTGAAACGGCCAAGTATTTTCTTTGACATTTAGAAAATTACAGCTTAGGTGTATTTGAAGAATATAGTGAAATTGTATTTTGGGACCTCATTAATAGAGATGATTGTCTTAAATTATGAAACTTCATAAAACAAATCATTCAAGAGCTCACCATTATATTTTTTTATAAAATTGTTAAAACACTCAGACCATTAAATCTATTTGAGATTTTTTTGAAAAAAGAATATTTTCATAAATTAGAATCGATTTAAACCATTGCTTTGAAATATTAACAACAACTTAAAAATAGATAAAATTTTGAATATTTTAAACTATCGTAAGAATAGAAGTGTGATGAAAGTTAAATAAATTATGTTATTTTGTCAAGATTTAAATCACAAGAATTTATTATTTGAGCCATGAATATAATATAAAATAAATCAAAATGTAAGTCATATAAAAATTATATCAGGGCAAATGTTGTTGAAGTCATCATCCCTTGCTTGATAGGTGAGGCAAGTGCGATGTCGAGCGACTCCTGGTGAGTACTTCTCAAGCAACTCACCTCCGTTCCTCTTTGAGATGAGTCTTCTGAACCTACAGAGATCGATGCTTGGGCCAGTGGCTTGTTCTTTCTCCTGAGCCATCAAACAAGCCTTCAGAGGAGAGTTCAATGGGCAATTTTAGCTGAGTTCCAGTAGTCAAGTCGGTGAGTCATCAAGAAATCATTAACAAGAGAATCACAATTTTTATTTATGCTAGCCAGTTAATTTATAATAAAAATTAGTTAATCAAACACAATGGCATGGGCTGGGCATTTTATAAAAATTAGTCTATTAAGAGCACAAATGCCGCCCCCCGTCAACTGTATCTGGGTCCGCCCTTGCTTGATAGGTGAGGCAAGTGCGATGTCGAGCGACTCTTGGTGAGTACTTCTCAAGCAACTCACCTCCGTTCCTCTTTGAGATGAGTCTTCTGAACCTACAGAGATCGATGCTTGAGCCAGTGGCTAGTTCTTTCTCCTGAGCCATCAAACAAGCCTTCGGAGGAGAGTTCAATAGGCAATTTTAGCTGAGTTCCAATAGTCGAGTCTGTGAGTCATCAAGAAATCATTAACAATAGAATCACAATTTATTTTTTAAGATTGTTTTAAAATTTATAATAAAAAAATTTATTAATAAAAATAATAATATTTTATAAAATTATTATTAAGAGATAAATTAAAGATATTTGCTTGATATGAGGCATAAAGACTTTACTTAAGCAACTATTTTTTTAGATTTTTAATAATAATAATTAAATAAAATCAAGTAAAAATGAGTGAGAAGTGTTGGGAATTTTTGAATATGGGCTCACATATGAATTTAATTATATATTATGCGCTATCTTATTTTTAAGCTTATTGATTTTGTGATGAAATAAAGATTAATTAATTTTAGGCTTTTGAGACATCTTATTAATTTTATATGAAATTATCATGTGTAGAGACCGGACATTTTATTTTATTTTAATGATGGACTGAAATAAAATGAAATGCACTCAATTATAAATAGAGTCATGATCCCCAATTTAAATGGTGAAATTCTCATTTTAATCATATCCCATCTTGAGTGAAAAGAAGGCTCTCTCTCTCTCTCTCTCTCTCTCTCTCTCTCAAGAATACTCATTTAGAAGTTGAAGGCTAAAATCCTACATTAGCTCTTCCATGGATTCAGGTACGCTTTCGATTAAATCTTCTTGATGATTTGATATGAGATCTGAGCTAGATAAATTTATTTTTATTTTTATATATTTCCAACAAGTGGTATGAGGTTATCAAGTTGAATCGTTGAAAAATGATTTTTCCTCTTCATTTTTTGTATTATTTATTTGAAAATTTTAGATTAAAGTACATGATTCAAAATATTTTAAGCAAATAATTTGATCATTTGCATGAAGTATCGATACCCTTTAGATGACATTTCTATTATTGATTTTGAGTAAAATAATATAGCTAAATTTGTTTTATACTTTGATCACAATTTTATTGTTTATGTGATCGATATATTTATTCTTGTCATTGTGATCTTAATATAAAAAAAGGAATATGAAATATTTTTATGCGTACCATTTATAATATAAAATGATATTTCAGATTAAAATAAAAGAATATGTAACATTTTTTGGCTGCAACGGTATTTATATAATTATATATAAGTTAGTATAAATATTATAATTGATATGACCGTGAAAATTCTACTAGTCGAACCACGAATCTTGATGTCGAAAGCAACCTGATTCTGAATCAAGACTAACCCGATCAAGCTTATTATCAATCGATTAAACATTGAGTAAATCAAGCATCTTGACGTCTTTGGATCTAACAAGCCCAAGATCTCATAATTATGACTTCATTTGAGCATTCAAATACTTAAAATACATCAAATGATTGAAGAAATCATTTTTGAGTCATTCGATGGAGTGGAGTGGTTCAGATTTTGCATGTATTTACGGAAATGTCACTCCTCTAATCTATAAATAGCCCATCATTCTTCACATAAGGGGGGGGATAAGCTAAAGAGATGAGAGCTCTAAAGCTTGAAAATCCTCCAAGCATAATCGAGCCACCACTGACGGCCGGTTACCACCCCGCCGGCCGCCAATTGCCGGGTCATCACCGGCCACCGATCGCTACCGCCGCCGACCATCGCCGCCATCTCCGGGTCACCACCAGTGGTCATATCCGCCGACTACCATCGCCGTCATCGCACCCACCATCGCCGCCATCTCCGCGGTCACCAATCGCTGCCATCTCGCTAACTATCGCCACCGCTTGTTGCCGCTGACCACCTTGCCGGGCCAACACCACTATTGTTGCCGCAGCCATTATCATTTTGTTATCACATCGATTGCTGCCGCTATGCCGCACATGCCATTCTCGCTTACCACTACCACGACATCGTCAGATTACTTTGCGACCACTAACTACCACTGCTGGCCTCGCTGGCCATTATTTCGATTTACTGACTTGTTGGCCATTGCTGCCAGCTATCGCTGATTAATTACTCCCACCGTTGCTGGCTACCACCATCAATGTTGTTGCTAACCGTGCTATCGGTCATCATTGCCTGGTTATCGTGCAATATCGTCACCTCCGCTACCACCACCATGACATCATCGTCCGTTGAGACCATTGTCACTATCATCTACTACCACTAGCAACTGTTACACTCTAACCATGGTTATATAGCTATTGTTGTCTGATTCTGGGATTCTCATTGTCAGCCCTTCTCATATACAATTTTATAATCCCGTTATCTGGAAAATTTTGTACTCTGAAACAAATACATAGTTGAAGATTTTTACTAGGCTAGGCCCCGTGATTTTTTCCCTTTTTTTGATATTTTTCTACGTAAAAATCCTGGAGTTTTATTATTAATTCTTCAAACATCTGTGTCTGTGCGGGACTCCGCAACAAAGCTAAGGCGTAAACTTGTACTCTACCGCAACTGATTTTCTAGCATGCAACAATAATTATTCTATTTAATTAGTTATCACTATAATATGAAACGGAATATTTGTAATGTAATTTAGCTGAATATAGCGGAATATGAAACGTTTCGCCTTACTACTTTTCAATTTATTTATTACATTTATTTATTTTTAACATTTTATACTATAAATTATATATGAAATTGTTTGCTATAACATTATTTATAATGTTTCATATTTATTTCAAATTTTAAATCCATCTTTGTTATTCTGAAATATTTTATATTTAATTACTTTGTGCAATTAATTTTAAACAGAATATTTGTTAAGTAAATATAATAATTACAGTTACTGTTTAATATTTCTAAAGATTTTCTATTTCAGAATTTTTTTTTAATATTAAGCATTTATGTATAAATATTCTATTTTAAATTTTATGGATAATTATTATTTTGACATTCGATAAATATTTTCTAATTCAGTAATATATAATTCATTGGATTTCTAATGTGAAAAGAGAATGCTTATTTTTATTAATTATAATATTATGCATTCTTTTCTTTTCATCGAATATACATAGTATCTAACTTAATTAATTGCTTTATTCAAATATGAGTTTGCTATTTTGAGTTTGCTAAAATTTATTTTGTAATATCAAATAGATTCCGATAACATAAATTAAAATATTTATTAAAATATTACAGTTAATATTTATTATTTCAAAATAATTTAAATTAAAATATTATGTCATCAATCTCTCCTATATCAATTTATTTATTTTTGAAATATATGAATATTACATATGGATTATATTTAAATCTATGCAAAAAAAAATCGGCCCAAAGGAATATTATTTTTTGGCCAGATTCTATGTAGTAACAAATATGTGATAAATTTATATTAATCATGCATACAATATGTCGATCTAAAGATAGGCATATTGTTGGCAGAATTTATTATCAATATTTGTTGACTGTAATTTTAAGAGTATCATTTACAAATTATTATTTATATCCAAAGACTAAATTATAATGTTGTGTTAGATATCCTATATGTGTCTATTTTATTAAATATTTTATTTCAACCATATATTTTGTTCACATTATATATGCATATAAAAATGACAATGTTGTGAATTGTGAGTATTATTTTCTATTCTTTCAATTAATGTTTCCTCTATATCTACCAATTTGAATAACATTCAAGTGCTCAATGACACTAACTTTAAGAAATGGAAAGAGCATATCACTATTGTTCTTGGGTGTATGGATCTTGACTATGCTATCCGGACTGAACGTCCTCCCGCCCTTACTGCAGAAAGCACCATTGAACAAAGGGCTAACTTTAAAATGTGGGAGAATTCTAACCGCATGAATCTTATGATCATGAAGCATTACATTCCAGAAACCATAAGAGGTGCAATGTATAAAGAGAAATGTGCTAAAAAGTTTCTAAGCCAAATAACATACTGTTTTGTTAGTTTTGAAAAGGTCGAAGCGAGTACTATTCTTAGTAAACTCGCTTCAATATATAAAGGCAATGGAAATATAAGGGAGTACATTATGGAGATGTCTACTTTTGTCACTAGAGAGCACTAAAATTAGAGATGTCGATGACATTCTTGTGCACTTAGTTTTGGTCTCTTCCGCACAATTTAATCCATTTAAGATAAGTTATAATACTCAAAAGGAAAAAATAGACTCTTAATGAGCTCATTGCTCAATGTATGCAAGAGGAAGAAAGATTGAAGCATGATAAAATAGAAAGTGCTCACTTAGCTACTTCCTCTCGTGACATTATTACTAAAAGAAAAAGGACTTATAAAGGAAAAGGAGCTGCACACAAAGGGACTTCACGGTATAAGGCGCAACATAAACAAGATAATGATGTTACTTGTTTCTTTTGCGAGAAGGCTGATCATGTGAAGAAGGATTGTCTCAAGTATGCAAATTGGCTGGTGAAAAAGGGTAAACTTCTCAACTTTGTTTGTCAAGTTAATTTATCCTTAGTACCAAATCACACTTGGTGGATAGATACAGATGCAACTACTCACATAAGTGTGACTATGCAGGGCTGTCGTAAGAAGATAAATGCCAACCGATCTTTGAAAGATTCATCTATGTGAGAAATTACAATAAAGCTCGTTGAAGCAATGTGCTTATATAGATTATATCTAGAATTTGGTTGTATTTTGAATTTATGTGAGACTTTTATGTGTCATCATTTAGACAAAATTTAATTTTTATTTCTTGTTTGGATAAATATGGTTATTCTTGTTCATTTGGAAATGAAAATTTTAATCTCTTTCGATTCAAATATATAGAGATGAGGAGTGGATGAGTGGCTTTACCCTTAGATAGAATGCAAAATGAGTATGTTCGGGAAAAAGTTGGAGTAGCTCGTGGTAGATAAGATTAGGGAGAGTCGCTTAGATGGTTTGGCCACATAAAGCCTCGTCCGATGACCCGATTAGGAGAGTAGATGCATTAGATTTGCCTTATGTTAAGAAAGGTAGAGGTAGACCTAAAAAGACTTAGTTAAGATGTATAAAAAATGATCTTAGTATACTTGAATTAAATGAGAATTTGACACATAATAGGACACAGTGGAGACGAATGATTCATGTAGCCGACCCCACCTAGTGGGATTAAGGCTTGTTGTTGTTGTTGTTGTTGTTGTAGTATTCAAATATTATTAGTGCTGATTCTTTGGTTAATAATCTATATAAATTAGATATTTCTGCTTCACAAATTAATGAAACATTACATGCAAGCAATTTTGGCAAAAAGCGAAAATTAATGAATGAGAATTCATATATATTATGGCACAAGTGTTTGGGACATATTTCTAAACATAAAATTAAAAGACTTGTGTTAGAAGGAATTCTTGATTCTCTTGATTTTTCAGATGATAAACTCTATATAACAAGATTTCATTACTTCATGACGATTATTCTCATTATGGGTACTTATACTTGATTTATGAGAAGTCGCAATCACCGGATGTAAAATTTTTTAAGGAAGTTGAAAATCAACTTGGAAAGAAAATAAAGGTCAAATATGGTGGTGAATACTATGGTAGATATGATGGATCAAGTGAACAACATCCAGGCCCTTTTGCCAAATATTTAGAAGAATATGGCATCGTTCCTCAATACACCATGTCAGGGACTCTAAGTCAAAATGGTGTAAGTGAGAGATGAAATTGGATCCTTATGGATATGGTTAGAAGTATGATGAATCAATCTTCTTTACCAAAATCACTTTGGAGAGAAGCCTTAAATAATACAGTTTACATCCTTAATAGTGTTCCAAGAAAAGCAGTAGCTAAAACCTAATATGAACTATGGATTGGGAAGAAGCCTAGTATTAGGCATCTTCATGTCTGGGGATGTCCTACTGAAGCTAGGTCATATAAGCCTAATGAAAGAAAATTGGACTCAAGAATTATAAGCTGCTATTTTGTTGGATACCGTAAAGGTCAAGGGTTTTAAGTTTTATGACTCTTCAAATAAATCCTTAGTCGAGACGGCAATGCTAAATTTATTGAAGAAGTTGAATATGATGGGAGTAATAAACCTAAAAATTTTATATTTGAAGAGCAATTTATTACTCTTCCTATAGTTATAATAGAAAATGATCATATAATTTACGATCATATTCAAGTACTGGATAATCAAAATATTCTTGAGTTAACTCCCACTCGAGGAATCACAACAACCTCAAATTGAAGTGTTATTAATAAAATCCACTAGGGAGAGGAGATTAGTAATTTCAGATGATTATGTTGTGTATCTCCAAGAACATGAGTTTAACATTAGGTTGGAAGTGATCCAATCTCTTTTAGTCAAGTCAAACAAAGTGTTAACTCTCATAAATGGATAGAAGCCATTGAGGATGAGATGAAATCAATGAAATATAATGATATTTGGGATCTTATCAAATTGCCTAAATCAATAAAATCTATTGGTTGTAAATGGATTTTTAAAACCAAATGGGATTCAAAAGGGAATGTCGAAAGATATAAAGCATGTTTAGTTGCTAAAGGTTTCACTCAAAAGGAAGGCATTGATTATAAAGAGACTTTCTCTCTGGTTTCTTCGAAAGACTTTTTTAGAATCATTATATTACTAGTAGCTCATTATGATTTAGAGTTATATCAGATGAATGTAAAGACTGCATTTCTCAATGGCGACATTGAAGAAACTATATATATGATGCAACTAGAAAATTTTCAATCTTATGATTTAAAACACATAGTATGCAAATTAAAGAAATCCATCTATGGTTTAAAGCAAGCTTCCCGTCAATGGTATGAGAAATTTGATCAACTGATTACTTTTTTTGTTTTAAAAAAAATTGTTGATCAATCAATGCATTTATCATAAAATAAGTGGGAGTAAATTCATCATCCTAGTGTTATATGTTGATAATATTCTATTGGAAAGTAGTGATATAGACCTTTTGCATGAAACCAAGAAAGTTTTTTCAAATAAATTTGAAATGAAAGTTCTTGGGAATGCATCTTTTGTGTTGGGTATACAAATTTATCGAGATTGTTCTCGTGGAATACTTGGTTTATCACAAAAGGCATATATTGATAAAGTGCTTAATAGATTTGGCATGAAAGATTATGCACCAAGAGATACACTCATTGCTAAAAGTGATAAATTCAGTTTGCTTCAATGTCCAAGAAATGAATTCAAAAAGAAAGAAATGGAATAGATCCCTTATGCATCTGTAGTAGGGAGTTTTATGTATGCTCAAGGTTTGTACGCGTTCGGATATTGCGTACATTGTTGGAATGCTTGGTAGATATTTAAGTGACCCAAGAATGAATCATTGGAAAGCAGTAAATTGGGGTTATGCAATATCTAAAGAGAACAAAAGACTTTATGCTTACATATCGAAGATCAGATCATTTGGAGATCATGGGGTACTCCGATTCTAATTTTGTTGGTTACCTCGATAGTAAAAGATCTACTTCATGTTATATTTTTCTTATTAGCTGGAGGAGCTATATCTTGGAAAAGTGCTAAACAATCACTTATAGCTTCTTCCCCTATGGAAGCATAATTTATAGCTTGTTATGAGGCATCAAATCAAAGAATATGGCTACAAAATTTTATCATCAATAAATATTTTGATGGAATAGAGAGACCATTAAAAATAAATTGTGATAATAGAGCCGTTGAATTGTATTCAAAGAACAATAAGAATTCATCAAAATCAAAACATATTTACATAAAATTTCTTGTTGTAAAAGAAAGAGTTCAGAGTTCTCAAGTATCTATTGGACATATTAGTACAAATTTTATGATTGCAGATCCACTTACAAAAGGTTTACCATCTAAAGTATTTCATGAGTATGTGGCTCATATGGGAGTGGTTTACTTTGATGATATGCTAACATAGTGAGAGTTTGCTTATGATGTTCAATGATTGTAAATATATTTTCTGATCAGAATAAAGTATTGTTATTATCTTATAGTTGAAAACTCTGAAATAAAGTTATGTAGTTTCAATTGCAATTTAGCATAAATAAATGAAACTATATTTATAACTCTTTTGAGTTATAATATAGGACCGCTTTGAAATAGACATGATATATGATCACATTACATGAAATTTTCATGCTACACATTCATACTTGATATATGTCGTTAATCATATTGATTTAGTAATCATTGATGGGTCTTGTTATAGAAAAATTATAATAAAGATCACTTTGATTCTATATTAATATTATTAATGGATGAGATTGTCTAAAGATATTCCTCTTTGAAGATAGCAAATATTGAGCTCTTAAAGTATTTAATAATATATAATTGTCAAGCAATATATATGTGGCCCAAGTGAGAGATTGTTGGTAATTTTTGAATGTGGACTCACATATGAATTTAATTATACCTTATCCGCTATCTTATTTTTAAGCCAATTGATTTTGTGATCAAATAAAGATTAATTAATTTTAGGCTTTTGAGAGGAGACATCTTATTAATTTTGTATAGAATTATCATGTGTAGAGACCGAATATTTTATTTTATTTTAATGATGTGCTGAAATAAAATGAAATGTACTCAAATATAAATAAGGTCATGGTCTTTATTCTAAAGAATGAAGTTCTCATTTTACTCATATCTCATCTTGAGTAAGAAGGCTCTCTCTCTCTCTCTCTCTCTCTCAAGAACACCCCTTTAGAAGTGGAAGGCCAAAATCCCACATTAGCTCTTCCATAGATCCAGATACGCTTCCAATTAAATCTTCTTGATGATTTGACCTGGGATTCGGGCTAGATAAATTTATTTTTATCTTTATATGTTTCAAGCAAGAAGTGGACATGTAACAAATTATTAGCATATTTTTAACATTTTGTTAATCAATGGGCATTTATAACAACAACAAAATTATCATTAATATTAAATTTTGAGAGAAAATATTTTTCATTTATATATATTAATATGATTGAGATTTAATATTAATTAAGTAAATATGATAGATTTTAAAAATATATATACTGGTATGAGAATCCCTCAAAATATTTAAGGACACTTGGTATGCATGCACTTGATATGTTTAAAGTTCACTTCGCCTAAAATTAGAAAAATATATATTTTTTAAAAATAATAAATTAATTATATTTCATCATGTAAATAGATATAATAATAGATTAAATGAACTATGTTAAATTATTAAAGCGCTTTAAAAAATGTTTATACATATAATCAATTTTAACTCAATTCAAGATAAAATTTAAATTAAATTCATGTGTGACAAAATAGAAAAAATTAAATTAAATTTATTTAAATTTGACTCGATATCATCTCTATATTAAGGAAAAGTAAATATTCAATGATGTCACAAATCAATTTTTTTTATAATAATAAGAGACATAAGCAAAGAGTAAGAGAGTATGATTATAATATCTACTATTTATCTCTTTTATATCTTCCTCCATCCTTAATTTGTAATGGCCTATCCCATGTGGTCATGATGTGTTTAGGGTTTAGAATAGGAGGCATGATATATACCATCCATAAGATTTAATTCCATTAGAGAAGTACTTATAACTACTATATACTCATTGATTTAAAATTATTGTTATTAGTAGGGGAATTATAGTCCAATGGAGGACAAGGTTGTAAATTAACGAGTCGGTAAACATTTTATGGAATTTAATCATTTACTTTTTATGGAGTTTCCAATAAGCTTGAACATGGCCCAAATTTTAAATTTTGGTTTAAACTTGAGCCAAAAAATTTAGCATTAATCAAACTTAACTAGTTCTACTTTTATGCTAATAATTTAATCATATAGCTTACTTACTAGATGAATTAAATTTCTAAATTTTTATTTAAAACTAGCATAATCCATTAGGTGGTAATTAAATTATATATTAAAATTTAAATATTGATATGAAAATAATTAAATCTATTTATTTGATAGTTTCATCATATATATATATATATATATATATATATATATATATATATATACATCAAATAAAGCTATAAAATAATTTTAAAACATACATTACAAGAAAATTGATTCAACAATATAAGATAAGGCATTAAATAAAAAGTTTAACCTAGTTTATTATGTTTTTGAGAAATAACAAATGAGTATATTTAAGATTATAAATGAATAAATAAATGATATTTAGACTTATTTATTTATATAAGTAAACAAAAATTAGCACACATCAGTTGACTATTTATAATAAAAATAGCAAATTAAAAATATATGTATATATATATAGTTTAAACAAAAGAAAATTTTACATACATAGGACACAATTCTTATGCATTTATATATGTAACACTAAAGTTTGATATTTACAAATATAATACTTTTTCTATGAATGAAAAAGTATATTTCCTTTTAAAAAATTAATGATAGTGTTATTTGTTATGTAATATTAAATATTTAAATGCTATGTATATAAATATGAAAATTTAGGTGTTAGAATTATGTGCTATGCATGTAAATCCTCTTAAAAAAATTGAGAGCACATAAGTAATTAAATTTCATGCTTAGCATGCAAAATTTTTTTATTATTATTTTTTCCATGATTGAAGGAAAACAAAAACATAAGGGTGAATATAAGTATGCAGAAATAACTTTCTGCAATCATATCAAAGAAATAAAATAAAATTTTATAAAATAATTATAAAAGCCATGATTGAAGGAAAATAACTAGTGAACAAAAGCTTTATTGGCTAAAAATTCTAAGTCATATATTACAATAGAAAAATAAAAGATTTACAAACATACCAAAACTTATGTCAATATATACTACTTAAAATTTAATATTTACATACATAAATATATAGCACTTTTTTATAGATGAAAAATAAATTTCATCTTAAAAAAGACAATGATAGTGATATTTTTATGTGAAATTAAAATTAAAATTATTTTTATAAATATTAAAGTTCAAATGTTTATTATATAAATATATAACATTTATGTAGTATGCATGTAACCGCCTCAAAATTTTAATAAAAAAAGCAAGAATAAGTGAAAATGCTTCATCATACAATCATTCACTTAGAGATCTCAAAGAACATTTCAAATGCATAATCCCAACTCAACATCGATCATATATGCCTTTTCAGATAGAATTCCTCAACCCATAACTATTTAAAGTAAAACAACCTTAAAAGCAATGAAGAGAAAGAAGAAAGGTTTATTCTACAACTTACACCCCTTTCTTCTTCAAGGATTTAGTGTCTCTTGCCATTAGTTGAATGAAAGAGAAGAAAGACTAAGAAAAATCAAAATCAAGAGTTATTCTGTGCCTTGATCTCATGCACCCAGTAAATAGCCTCTCTTCTTTCCATGCTTGTCCTTCCTTCCATAAAGGTAGTCCCTTAGTACCGAGGAGTTCGATCACCCCTCTGACCGAGAGCTCCCACTCTTCTTGGAGCTTAAGGAAGATATAATCAATCTTCGCAACTCCAACTAGCATCCCAATCGTCCCTCAAGCGCCTGCGTCTGCTCAATACTTGGCCTCTCTCGACCCATTCCTTCGTTGTTATAGGAATCAATATGCTTCAACCATCATCGTTAGATTGGCATTTCTATCAATCGATCAAAATGGCTTCTTCAAAGATCTTTCGCCTTTAACTTGAGGGTATCAAATTGCCTATTTTTTTCGTGGCCGTTTTCTCCATCTTCGCCTTCGCTTGAGCTGGCTCAAGAAGAGAGCCTTTTCGCATCATAAAAGACCCTCCTGTTCCAATCTTCTTGGGATTCTTTAATCTCTCTGATATTTTCATTTTATAAACATTAAAATCTAATAAATATGACAGTCTCACGCCACCCACGAGCAAAAGGATCAATTAATTAAACTTTTAGCATAAGTTGAAGATGACTCAACTCGTGATAAAATTATAGATCTTCTTAATGTTAAGAAGAAAGATAAATTAGAAAAATTCAATTACAAGCCTCCTATATACTCCTTATTTGAAGTATTTAAGAAAAAATTTGAGGCAAGTACATAATCTTCTAATTCAGCTTCTTTAGCATAGCTAAAAATTGAATTAAAGAAATTAAAATTAGAAGTTTAGCAAATTAAAGTTGAGCAAGAGCAAATGAATGGCCATCTAATGGATCTTGAAATTAATCAGAAGACACCCAATTCATTTGAAAATATAGAAGTTGATTCTAATCAAGAACCAAGTTTTCATTCTCATGAGGGTAACGTCTTTTGATGCTTTGGAGTACCTCATCAACCGATAGCTTAAAATCTAAAGATTTTTGAGGGATCGTTAGTTCAGAATAAGCTTTAATAATAGCTTTAACTTGTTTGAGCTTATCCTCAATGTTGATTGAATTCCACCATTTTAATAAAAACTGTCTTTGAAGGACCAACTGATTGAAGGGGTCTTTTCCAAGTATAACGTTCCAGCTCCAAATCCATGGGATTTGGCAGTCTGTGAAGAAATGAGCAAGATTTTGTCCTTGAATTATTTTTCTGAGATTAATAGCCCTCATTTTGGGGGTAGCTTCCATCCATTCATTGAAGACCTCTTTGATTGGATCTGGAAGAATATTTAATTCTGCTCCAAAATAGTTCCACCATCTGAAGAACCATGCTGATGTTCTTTGTTGATAATATCTTTGTTCATTATGAACATCCATGAATGCCTTCATTTGTCGTTGAGAAGGAAGAAGGCTTTCATCATAGCTTGCACATAACACCAATAATTTATGCCAATTTAGTAATCAGTAAATTAGTGGGGATAAAAATACATTTTTTCTCTTGAATGGAGTTAGACCCCATTCACTTTGATGAAAGATCTTTTGTATAACGATATATATACAAAATTGTATGGCCTGATCACGAATATGATTAATCTCAATACACTTTAATTGTATTAAGATTTTTTCATAATTTTCTCTTGAGAAATTAGATTCAAATGGGAAAGGATTGTTTCCCAAATATCTTTCAAATAAGGCCCACGGATTATTTATTGAATAATCAGAAGGATTAATTTCAATAATATTCTGTTTTATTTCTTTAGAGAAATAAACAGGTTCTTGTGCAACGACATCTTTTAGGGATGGTGTTGCAGCTTTTTTAGAGGGTTCACCCTTTTCAACCGTAGTTGAAGAGGAAGTACCATAAAGATAAGTTTTCAAATCAATCATGCCAATTATTGAATTGATCTTATTGCCATTACGCCGACCTCCGTGAAAAGAAGACTTCCTTTAGAGTGGTCATTCTTCCATGCGGGGTGATCCACCCCTGATCGTCCCTACAAGAATTCACGGGTTAGAAAATCAGTAAGAGAATTTTCATTACCTTTAACAAATTCGATGTCGAAATCGAAACAAGAGAGCTGCGATTGCCATGATGCAAAATTTTTTTTGAAACTAAATTTTTAACAACTTGTTGAATGATGTATTTGACTGAGGAACAGTAAATCTCAATACAAGAGGAGAATAGCAGAGAAGAAGAGAAGAGAAAACTGAGCACACCAAATACAAAGACATAGCCTCCTTTATAGAAGTGGAGGGAAAGGAGAAACTTTGCTTAGAAGCTAAGCAAAGGTATAATTATTAAATAGAAACTTTGTTGTTAAGCAAAGGTACTATTATTAAATAAAAGAGATACTTTGCTTAGAAGCTACAAAGGTAATATTATAAGGTGGCTACTTTTGGAAAGTAGCAATTATTTCATTTGGTGGGACCGCTTTATGCTTGTAAAGTAGATTCCGTGGAGATAAATAATGATGCTTTCCTTTACCAGAAGGCAAAGTGGAAGCAATAATTTAGTCGATGAAGTCGGAATCCATTAAGTTTCTCCGGATTCCACGCCGACACCGTTAAAAGAGTCGCCACAGTCAGATGTAGATAGGGTGATTAAACACCTTGGCGAGTTGATTCTCGTAAATCTTTCTGAGACGTTACTTATGTTGGATTTCATTCTCATGAGGGTAACGTCTTTTGATGCTTTGGAGTACCTCATCAACCGATAGCTTAAAATTCATAGCTTTTTTAGGGATCGTTAGTTCAGAATAAGCTTTAATAATAACTTTAATTTGTTTGAGCTTATCCTCAACGTTGATTGAATTCTACCATTTTAATAAAAACTGTCTTTGATGGACTAACTGGTTGAAGGGGTCCTTTCCAAGTATAACGCCTCCAAATCCATGGGATTTGGCAGTCCGTGAAGAAATGAGCAAGATTTTATCCTTGAATCATTTTTCTTGGATTAATAGCCCTCATTTTGGGGCAGCTTCCATCCATTCATTAAAGACCTCTTTGATTGGATCTGGAAGAATATTTAATTCTGCTCTAAAATAGTTTCACCATCTGAAGAACCATGTTGGAAGTTCTTCGTTGATAATATCTTTGTTCATTATGAACATCCATGAATGCCTTCGCTTTTCGTTGAGAAGGAAGAAGGCTTTCATCATAGCTTGCACATAACACCAATAATTTATGCCAATTTTGTACTGTAAATTAGTGGAGGATAAAAATACATTTTTCTCTAGAATGGAGTTAGACCCCATTCACTTTGATGAAAGATCTTTATATAATGCATTTGCTATACAAAATTGTATGGTTCATCGATCACTAACATGATTAATCTCAATACACTTTAATTCTATTAAGATTTTTCATAATTTTCTCGAGAGATTAGATTCAAATGGGAAATGATTGTTTCCCAAATATCTTTCAAATAAGGCTCCCAGATTATTTATTGAATAATCAAAGGGATTAATTTCAATAATATTCTATTTTATTTCTTTAGAGAAATAAATAGGTTCTTGTGCAATGACATCTTTTGGGATTGCGCTTTTTTTAGAGGGTTCACCCTTTTCAACCGTAGTTGAAGAGGAAGTACCATAAAGATAAGTTTTCAAATCAATCAGGCCAATTGTTGAATTGACCGATCTTTGCCATTAGTGCCACGCCACCTCCATGAAAAGAAGGACTTCCTCGCTAGAGTGGTCATTCTTCCATGCGGTGATCCACCGATCGTCCCCGCAAGAATTCACGAGTCACAAAAAATCGTGAAGAGAATTTTTATTACCTTTAATGAATTGATGTCAAAATCAAAACAGAGAGTCGGACCATGATGCAAAATTTGTTTTGAAACTAAATTTTAACATCTTGTTGAATGATGTATTTGACTGAGGAACAGTCAATATGAAGGAGAAAATACTGATTAAGTAAATCATCTTGGAATTTTGAGATGCACTTAATCACAGAAAGCATTTCTTTTTTGATAATGAAATACTTTTGCTGAGTAGGATTCCATTTTCCAGAAATAAAGCAACTAATTTTCTTTAGAATTCTTTTCGCTTTAAGATACCTCCACTTATCTGAGGCATCGCTTCAACAATTTTGAAATTATGGGGTCCGCAAGATTAAGACAGGAAGGTTTTGAACCCTTTCTTTAATTTTACGGCCATGGTATGAGTATCGCACCATGGTGGGGATTCTTTTAATCAAAGAGTATGGTCGATCTTTGGCAAGATTTTGATAGAAATCGCCTACATAAGAGAGCTCTAAGAACCGGCCAGAATGGTTTTATCTAAAATGATATCAAAAAATTTGTTAGCAAATTCAATACTTCTATTAATTAGTATAATAGAATCATTGAATATATTATGGCCTAAAAATCTTATTTCAGTTTGAAATAATTTGATTTTTGGCTCTGAAATAACTAACCCATTTTTTAAAATTAACCATTTAAATGTTTTGAGATGGTTGAAGTGTTTGTCAATAGTGTTTGAGAACACAAGAACATCATCAATATAGAAAAAATATATTTAAAATAATTTTAAATATATTATTCATGATATGATGAAATTGAAGGTGCATTTTTTAAACCAAAGGGCATTACGCTCCATTTGTAATGTCCAAAGGGCACCGTAAATGCTATTTTATAGTGATCTGATTCTTTTATCTAGATCTGCCAATATCCTGATTTTAAATCAAATTTGGAAAATATTTTTGCATTATGCAATCTATTTAATAAATCCCTTTTATTAGGAATTGGATATTTTATCCATTTTAAAACTTTGTTTAATGGCTTGTAATTACAAGTCGCGTCTCCTCTTTCTTTCTACAATTCATAATATAGAATGTACTCCAAGAGGAGTGACTTAATTATTCCTTTCTTTAATAAATCGAATCTCATCCTTACATAAAGCAAGGTAGTAGTGGGAATGTCTCGCTCATTGAAATTATCAATGTACGGAGATCCACTACATGAGTCTTTCTTTCCGTAAAGCAATTGGGTTGTCACCATGCATCCTTTGGAATTTTTGGTGGCAATTTTGAATTTTTCTTTTAATTTTGGGAAGAAATTTACTGTTTAAAAGTTAAACTAGCAATTTCTTCTTGTAAATAATTTATATGCATAGACTTATTATTAAGCCTATTCATTTCATTTATGATAGTTTTTTAGGATTGGTGATAAAAGTAATGTGATTTCTTTATCCCAAAGAAAACATGGAATTCCAGTATCATCAATTCTAGTGATAGGCATTATTTTAAGAAGAGAAGGAGTTCCTAAAATAATTTATTGTATAAAATTTTTTACTAAAATAAAAGGCATTTGAATACAAACATCATCTTGACACAGGGCCACATATGATAATTTATACTTAATTTGTAAGGACTCATCGTCGACTGCCTTTAACCGCTGGCTAATTTTTTCAAAATATTTAGAAGAAATTATTCCATCTTGTATACAATTTAAATCTGCTTCACTATCAACTAGAGCAGTTAAATTTGGTAAAATAAATTCTTTATTTATAATTGATTTAATAGAAATATACCATTTCTGGTATATTGCCTTTTGAATATTTTGTAAGAAACCTGGTTCTTCATTAGAATCGGCTTCTATATTTTCAAATGAATTGGGCATCTTCTGATTAATTTCAAGATCCATTAGATGACCATTCATTTACTCTTGCTCAGCTTTAATTTGCTGAACTTCTAATTTTAGTTTCTTTAATTCAGTTTTTAGCTCTGCTAAAGAAGCTGAATTAGAAGATGATGTACTTGCCTCAGATTTTCTCTTAAATACTTCAGATAAGGAGTATATAGGAGGCTTGTAATTGAATTTTTCTAATTTATCTTTCTTCTTATCATTAAGAAGATCTAAAATTTTATCACGAGTTGAATCATCTTCAACTTGTGCTAAAAGTTTACCAATTGGTCCTTTTGTTCGTGGTGAGCATACTGCCATATTTATTATATTTTTATAATAATCTATCTGTTGATAAGACTTGCAATAGTTAGATTTATCAGATTTATCAGAATCTGATGAGGATGAAGATGAAATATGATCTTCTTCATCTTCTGATTCTCTTTTAGAATCAGAGGATGTAAGCAGAATTTTTATCAGGGTTTGTTTTAACCCTTCGTCAATCTGAAGTTCATTTAACTTCTTCTTGACAGTGCATATGTTCGCGTAATGACCTGTACGACCACATTTGTAACATTTTATTTCTCTTGTCTCTTTGGATTTAGAACCAGGAGGATGAGAGTGCTTGTGTTTGTGTGTGAATTTGTCACATTTTTTAAGACGTGATTTTTCACGTTTAGGAAAAATAGTCTTCGTGTTTTTCCCTATTTTTGAAAGATAAAGGATGCACTGAGGATCACTTGAATTGTTAAATTCACCAAACTATTTTCGCTCAAGTAGCTCTCTTTTCATTTGAACTTTAAATTTAAAATTAGAGCAAATTGCTAAACCAGTTTTAATACATGCGAAATAAGGTTTCCATATGTAAGAGTTTCATATGGGATGGTTCCATCAGAGGTGAAGAGAAACCTTAACCTTTTCAAAGAAATAGATTGGGAAGGCCTTCAATGAATTTTGCTTCCGAAGGCTATCGGCATCATAAAGTGTCATGACGCGTGCTAGAAATATATCCTTGTACCATCGAAAATGGGTTAAGGATGGACATCTTAATTTTTGGAGTAAGGAGCGAGTTTATTCTCCTTGATCTCCAATGGATCTAGCAAAATGATCTATAATTGTTTGAAGAAGATTATAGACCGAATTTTCATTAGGTTTTTGCTGTTCTTTTGGAAGATCCTTAGTACTTAAGTCAATTTCGCTAAGGAGGTCTTCCCTTTGAGGAATAGTGAGAAAATTATCCCACCATCCTTTCAGAGTTCTAGAGAATCCTGAAATGATGCCTCAAGCGACAATATGTGGTTTTGCTTGATGTCTAAATTGAACAACAGTAATAAATTCCTTTAGAATTTGTGGATCAGAACTTATTTTTTCGAAGGCCACTAATTCCAAAAGAGCAATACGTAACTGGAACGAAGTACATCAGGAATTTCCTACTAAATGAGTATTTTCCTGGATAATAAATCGAGGTGTTGGTTTTATAATAATATTTTCCAAATTTTTCTTGGGATAAGAAAGTTTTTGGATATCAAAAGGAGGATGAGGATCTTGTAATTCTTGAAAAAAGTTTTGAATTTTTCAATATTACTTTGTTGATCAAGATTCATTTTGAGGATTCATTTGAATCTTCATCCGATTGATTGATTTCTTCAAGAGCTCCTACATACTTTTCAGTTATATTTAGAATCAAATTCTGAATGTCTTCACAAGAGGGTCCTAACTTAAGGGTCAGTTTAGGAGGTGGCTGGATAAAAAGTTTCACAAATGGATTTAAACTAGTAGAAGCTTTCTCTGAAGCTTTACTAGTTTCAGGACTAGAAACCTTTTGTTTAAGCATCTGATCGATTTTAGACTCTAGGCTAAAAGATGATAGATTATTTGAAGTATACTATTACTATAATTAAGTTGTTTAATTACAGTAATAAATTCCTTTAGAATTTGTGGATCAGAACTTATTTTTTCGAAGGCCGCTAATTCTAAAGGTTTATCATCCACCATTTTTACAACTGATAGAGGATAAGATGCTTCGATAATTTTCCTTGCTCGCTTTGCCATTTTTTGAAAGTTAAAAAAAGTAACTTGAGCGATTGAGCATAGTAACTACAAAACCAAGACAAAGGAATAGTTGCTTTTGACTATTTCTATCTCTCTCATTTTCTCAAAATATAAATCATTTATTTGAGACATTGATTTTCGTAAAGTTCTATACCAAGTATGAAAGTTATCATACTTTGGTTGGAAGTATTCCTTCTAATAACCTCTCGTCTTAGAACCTATTGTGTAGCTCATTAAGACTAAAGTTCATTTCGGATGGAGTGGGAGATTGATTTTCTCTCACTGGATGATAGATATGATTTCTGTTTAGGCGAAGAGCCTCAGCCGATGGTTCAGGAGTGTGGGAATCTTCTGATCTAGACATCTCTGAGGTTTCAGAAGGGATAAAAAGCCTAGGAAGTGTGATAGATCGATGAAGGTTGAATCTGACTTCAACATCGCCATCAGCCGTTTGAATTATCTGATCTATATCTTAATTGATGGAAGGTCTTGGAGTGGCCGCAAATGGTATAAATTCTAAATCAAATCAATCAATTAATCAAAATACTTAAACAAACTCCAGTTCTAAATTCTAAATC
The DNA here is from genome assembly GCA_021442155.1 of Cymbidium sinense. Classification (NCBI taxonomy): domain Eukaryota; kingdom Viridiplantae; phylum Streptophyta; class Magnoliopsida; order Asparagales; family Orchidaceae; genus Cymbidium; species Cymbidium sinense. The sequence goes on along the minus strand of CM038228.1, from coordinate 57,036,076 downwards.
AAATCAAATAAATCAAATCAAATGAATTACACAAATTCAAATGGGCTAATTAAGATACTTAAGGACCTTAGTTAGATTCTTTAGGTATTAGGATGTAGAATAGGGTGAGTTCTAACAAATGAAATTCATTCTATTCTTCATTCTTGATAACCTAAACATCATTTAACCAAATAAAAGTGAAATAAAAAAAGAAAAGAAAAAAAAAACATTAAATCATTTAAATTGAAATCACCCAAAGGTAAAATTTAAACAAATTCAAATTCAAATTAAAATTTAAACTACCTAGTAAAATCTTGCCACACAAGCCTTAAGCACACACATTAGAGTACTAAGTCACCACTTCTAGTGCTAATTTAGGGCATTGTATGTAAGATGTTGTATTTTATTTTGTAATGTAATATTTTAGATAGGATGTTAAGGTGTATGTTTAGGTGGAAGTTAGATCGTTATTAGTAATCATATTTTATGGGTTTTGCTTAAAGGGTCATGAAATAAAAAATATAAATTCATTTGTGCGGATGCTTAGCCCCTAAGCATAACTCATGTTAGGACAGGTGGGCTTAGTAACCCATGTGTGGGGTGCTAAGTCCAAACTTTTCATATAACTTCTTGGGTTGCATGGTGTGTTTAGCTAACATTTGTTTTGTAGGTATAGCTAGATTTACTTTTCCTATTTTTATTGTAATTTTGCATTAGGAATAAGGATTAGTATTATAAGAGATTAGGATGAATAGTGGCCAGAAGGCTTAGTCCCTGGGGTGCCCTGTGATGCCTTTGGAGATAATCAAATCAAAAGAAAGAGATGGAAGAAATGAAGAAAAGAAGAAGACCCCCATAGTATGTATTTTTTTTTTATAATAAGGGTAGAGCTCAGCTACCCATCTATTTTTTTTCTTTTCGGGGTGTACGGCGTAACCCGATCGCACTGGCCTTTTATTTTTTTATGGTAGTCTATAAAATTGCTTGATGTTGTGTTTAGATTGCACATTAGAACGGCATGCTTTTCATAGTTTCTTTATGATTGATGCTTGAATGTGTGGCCTGGATGTGGTAGGCTCTTAGGATGAAATTAATTTTTCTGCCCCAATTAACAACTCATAACTAAATCTAATTGAATCGATTCTTTTCCGATTGAATTTGGCTATCTACTAAATCAATATGGGCTCAAGTAGATGAGCCTGAAATTTTCTATTTTGAACAGCCTACTCCATTTTCTAAGTGGCCTTATGATAGCCTCATCGGGCCACCCTCCTAATGTCTAACTCACATACTTCAAACTATGTTTACATCTTTTAATCTATGACTACCAATAAAATAAAATTTCTTAGGGACTATTTGAGATCACTTTTGCTTTTATATTTTGTTTTAAAATAAAACAAATTTATTGATAATTGTTGTCGTAAGAACATCCAAAACATCTGAACATTATTTTTGAGTGTTTTTAAAAATAATATTTTTTTATCTTTTAAAATTAAATTAAAAATATTAAAATAACACATTAAACAAATAATTTTTTAAAAATAACATAAAAAATAGAAAAAATATATTAAACAAAATTGATCTCAAACAATCCTTTAATAATTTTCATTGTAGCCGCAATTTTCTCTTTGACATTTAGAAAAAATATTTGTAAAAGTTTTGGAACCTCACTTAATAGAGTGTGATGGTTGTCTTAAAATTATAGCTAAACTTCATAAACAATAGCATCATTTGAAGTAGCTCACTTATTTTTATACCACTACAGTTGTCTTAAACAGACTCTTGGATGTACTTCACTCTAAATCTTTTTCGCACGGATTTTGCAACTATTTGAAAAAAGAATTCAGCTTCCTAGGTCATTGTTAGCATTAGAATTGATTTAAACAATTGCAAATTTGAAGACATAACAACAATTAAAATAGATAAAATTTTGAATATTTTAAACTATCATAAGAATAGAAGTGTGGTGAAAGTTTAAACTGCTATAAATTATGTTATTTTGTCAAGATTTAAATCACAGTGTGTCAATTTATTCAGTTTGAAAAAAGCCATAGAATACTAAATGATAAAAATAAATACAAAAGCTCTGGTAAGTCATATACAAACATGTGTATATCATGTAGCAATTATGTGGCTATTGAAGGACTCATCATCACCGATACTTGATAGGTGAGGTAAGTGCGATGTCGAGTGACTCCTAGTGAGTACTTCTCAAGCAACTCAACTCCGTTCCTCTTTGAGATGAGTCTTCTGAACCTACAGAGATTGATGCTTGAGCCAGTGGCTAGTTCTTTCTCCTGAGCCATCAAACAAGCCTTCAAAGGAGAGTTCAATGGGCAATTTTAGCTGAGTTCCAGTAGTCGAGTCGGTGAGTCATCAAGAAATCATTAACAAGAGAATCACAATTTTTGATTATGTTGGCCAGTTAACTTATAATAAAAATTAGTTAATCAAATGCGGTCCATCAACTATGTCTGGGTCCGCCCTTGCTTGATAGGTGAGGCAAGTGCGCGATGTCGAAGCGATGTCGAGTGAGTACTTCTCAAGCAACTCACCTCCGTTCCTCTTTGAGATGAGTCTTCTGAACCTACAAAGATCGATGCTTGGGCCAGTGGCTAGTTCTTTCTCCTGAGCCATCAAACAAGCCTTCAGTGGAGAGTTCAATGGGCAATTTTACGAGTTCTAGAAGTCGTGAGTCATCAAGAAATCATTAACAAGATAATCACAATTTTATTATTTATGCTAGCTTAACTTATAATAAAAATTAGTTAATCAAACACGATGGCATGGGCTGCAGGGCATTTTTATAAAAATTAGTCTATCAAGAGCACAAATGCCCCCACCCCCCCCGGTCAACTGTATCTGGGTCCGCCCTTGCTTGATAGGTGAGGCAACTGCGATGTCGAGCGACTCTTGGTGTGTACTTCTCAAGCAACTCACCTCCGTTCCTCTTTGAGATGAGTCTTCTGAACCTACAGAGATCGATGCTTGAGCCAGTGGCTAGTTCTTTCTCCTGAGCCATCAAACAAGCCTTCGGAGGAGAGTTCAATAGGCAATTTTAGCTGAGTTCCAGAATGAGTCTGCGTGAGTCATCAAGAAATCATTAACAATAGAATCACAATTTATTTTTTAAGATTGTTTTAAAATTTTATTTATTTTGTTTAATTTTAAGTTAAATTTATTTATATAATAAATAATAAAAATATATACATATTATTATTAAAATGAGGATAATTTATTAAAGATCGCCACTGTCATGAGGCTTAAACATATATTATACTTTATCTCTTAATTAAAAAATAACTATTTGCAGGCATTATACCATTTTTTTAAATAATAATTGGAATTATTAAAATCAAGTAAAAATGAGTGAGAAGTGTTGGGAATTTTTGAATATGGGCTCACATATGAATTTAATTATATATTATGCGCTATCTTATTTTTAAGCTTATTGATTTTGTGATCGAATAAAGATTAATTAATTTTAGGCTTTTGAGACATCTTATTAATTTTATATGAAATTATCATGTATAGAGACCGGACATTTTATTTTATTTTAATGATGGACTGAAATAAAATGAAATGCACTCAATTATAAATAGAGTCATGATCCCCAATTTAAATAGTAAAATTCTCATTTTAATCATATCCCATCTTGAGTGAACAGAAGGCTCTCTCTCTCTCTCTCTCTTTCTCTCAAGAATACTCATTTAGAAGTTGAAGGCTAAAATCCTACATTAGCTCTTCCATGGATTCAGGTACGCTTTCGACTAAATCTTCTTGATGATTTGATTGAAATCCGAGCTAGATAAATTTATTTTTATTTTTATATATTTCCAACAGAGTATGGGGTTATCAAGTTGAATTGAAAATGATTTTTCCTCTTCATTTTTGTATTATTTATTTGAAAATTTTAGATTAAAGTACATGATTCAAAATATTTTAAGCAAATAATTTAATCATTTGCATGAAGTATCGATACCCTTTAGATGACTTTTCTATTATTGATTTTGAGTAAAATAATATAGCTAAATTTGCTTTATACTTTGATCACAATTTTAATTTTTATGTGATTGATATATTTATTCTTGTCATTGTGATCTTAATATAAAAAAAGGAATATGAAATATTTTTATGCCTACCGTTTATAATATAAAATGATATTGACAAAATAAAAGAATAGTGGCAATACGTAACTGAACGAAACGGTATTTATATAATTATATATAAGTTAGAATAAATATTATAATTGATATGACCGTGAAAATTCTACTAGTCAAAGCATGAATCTTGATGTCGAAAGCAACCTGATTCTGAATCAAGACTAACCCAAATCAAGCGCTTATTATCAATCAATTTTTAAACATTGAGTATTTATAGTCAAATCGAGCATCTTGACGTGCTGGATCTAACAAGCCCAAGATCTCATAATTATGACTTCATTTGAGCATTCAAATACTTAAAATACATCAAATGATTGAAGAAATCATTTTGAGTCATTCGATGGAGTGGTGGTTCGATTTTGCATGTATTTAGTAAATGTCCTCTAATCTATATAAATAGCCCATCATTCTTCACATAAGGGGACAAGCTAAAGAGATGAGAGCTCTAAAGCTTGAAAATCCTCCAAATAATCGAAGCCACCACTCACGATTGCCGACCACGCCGCCACCGTTATTAATCACTGCCGCATCGTCATTACTGTTACCGCCGCGACCATGCCGGGCCATCGCTGCCACCACATCATGGTGGATCTCGCTGACTACTGTCGCTATCACCGCATCACCATCGCCGCCATCTCGCGGTCACCACCATCATGTTTATTATCTCGCTAACTGCTACTGTTTGCTGCTGACACCCTTCGCGGCCAACTATTGTCGCATCACATCATCATTGCGTTTACCGCTTATTGATACTGCTGTCATCTGCCATCCGCTGCATCTCTGGTCACCAACGACTTCATATCATATTGCCGTTAATTTCTGCGATCACTAACTACCGCTGCTGCGACGCTTACCACTTTTCGATTACCGACGCTGCCGTATCATTACCGCTGCTAGCCACCGAATTACCACCACTCTTGCCGGCACCACCATCAATCCATCGCTAACCGTCACCGCCATCATCATCAACTACCCTTGCCATCGCTGCCACCGCCTGCCACTCGCCGCCACCACACGACGACCATCATCATCGCAGAGACCACGTTATCATCTACTACCACTAGCAACTGTTACACTCTAACCATGGTTATATAGCTATTGTTGTCTAATTCTGGGATTCTCATTGTCATCCCTTCTCATATACAATTTTATAATCCTGTTATGTGGAAAATTTTGTACTCTGAAACAAATACATAGTTGAAGATTTTACTAGGAAGCCCCGATTTTTTCATTTGATATTTTTCTAAAAAATCCTGGAGTTTTATTATTAATTTTTCAAACAACATCTGTGTTGGACTCAACAAAGCTAAAGTAAATTGTACTCTACCATGATTTTCTAGCATGCAACAATAATTATTCTATTTAATTAGTTATCACTATAATATGAAACGGAATATTTGTAATTTAATTTAGCTGAATATAGCGGAATATGAAACGTTTCGCCTAACTTCTTTTCAATTTATTTATTACATTTATTTATTTTTAAAATTTTATACTATAAATTATATATGAAATTGTTTGCTATAACATTATTTATAATGTTTCATATTTATTTCAAATTTTAAATCCATCTTTGTTATTCTGAAATATTTATATTTAATTACTTTGTGCAATTAATTTTAAAGAATATTTGTTAAGTAAATATAATAATTACGATCATTTAATATTTCTAAAGATTTTCTATTTCAGAATTTTTTTTAATATTAAGCATTTATGTATAAATATTCTATTTTAAATTTTATGGATAATTATTATTTTGACATTCGATAAATATTTTCTAATTCAAGAATATATAATTCATTGATTTCTAATGTGAAAAGAGAATGCTTATTTTTATTAATTATAATATTATGCATTCTTTTCTTTTCATCGAATATACATAGTATCTAACTTAATTAATTGCTTTATTCAAATATGAGTTTGCTATTTTGAGTTTGCTAAAATTTATTTTGTAATATCAAATAGATTCCGATAACATAAATTAAAATATTTATTAAAATATTACAGTTAATATTTATTATTTCAAAATAATTTAAATTAAAATATTATGTCATCAATCTCTGCTATATCAATTTATTTATTTTTGAAATATATGAATATTACATATGGATTATATTTAAATCTATGCAAAAAATAATAGGCCCAAAGGAATATTATTTTTTGGCCAGATTCTGTGCAGTAACAAATATGTGATAAATTTATATTAATCATACATACAATATGTCGATCTAAAGATAGGCATATTGTTGGCAGAATTTATTATCAATATTTGTTGACTGTAATTTTAAGAGTATCATTTACAAATTATTATTTATATCCAAAGACTAAATTATAATGTTATGTTAGGTATCCTATATGTGTCTATTTTATTAAATATTTTATTTCAACCATATATTTTGTTCACATTATATATGCATATAAAAATGACAATATTGTGAATTGTGAGTATTATTTTCTATTCTTTCAATTAATATTTCCTCTATATCTGCCAATTTGATTAACATTCAAGTGCTCAATGACACTAACTTTAAGAAATGGAAAGAGCATATCACTATTGTTCTTGGGTGTATGGATCTTGACTATGCTATCCGGACTGAACATCCTCCCGCCCTTACTGCAGAAAGCACCATTGAACAAAGAGCTAACTTCAAAATGTGGGAGAATTCTAACCGCATGAATCTTATGATCATGAAGCATTACATTCCAGAAACCATAAGAGGTGCAATGTATAAAGAGAAATGTGCTAAAAAGTTTCTAAGCCAAATAACATACTGTTTTGTTAGTTTTGAAAAGGTCGAAGCGAGTACTATTCTTAGTAAACTCATTTCAATACGGTATAAAGGCAATGGAAATATAAGGGAGTACATTATGGAGATGTCTACTTTTGTCACTAGACTGAGAGCACTAAAATTAGAGATGTCTGATGACATTCTTGTGCACTTAGTTTTGGTCTCTTCCGCACAATTTAATCCATTTAAGATAAGTTATAATACTCAAGGAAAAAATAGACTCTTAATGAGCTCATTGCTCAATGTGTGCAAGAGGAAGAAAGATTGAAGCATGATAAAATATAAAGTGCTCACTTAGCTACTTCCTCTCTTGACATTATTACTAAAAGAAAAAGGACTTATAAAGGTAAAGGAGCTGCACATAAATGGACTTCAAGACATAAGGCGCAACATAAACAAGATAATGATGTTACTTGTTTCTTTTGTGAGAAGGCTGATCATGTGAAGAAGGATTATCTCAAGTATGCAAATTGGCTAGTGAAAATGGGTAAATTTCTCAACTTTGTTTGTTCTGAAGTTAATTTATCCTTAGTACCAAATCACACTTGGTGGATAGATACAGATGCAACTACTCACATAAGTGTGACTATGCAGGGCTGTCTAAGAAGATAAATGCCAACTGATGCTGAAAGATTCATCTATGTGAGAAATTACAATAAAGCTCAGGTTGAAGCAATGTGCTTATATAGATTATATCTAGAATTTGGTTGTATTTTGAATTTACGTGAGACTTTTTATGTGTCATCATTTAGACAATATTTAATTTTTATTTCTTGTTTGGATAAATATGGTTATTTTTGTTCATTTGAAAATGAAAATTTTAATCTCTTTCGATTCAAATATTAGAGATGAGGATGCTCGTGTGGATGAGTGGCTTTACCCTTAGAGATAGAATGCAAAATGAGTATGTTCGGGAAAAAGTTGGAGTAGCTCCAGTGGTAGATAAGATTAGGGAGAGTCGCCTTAGATGGTTTGGCCACATAAAGCGTCGGCCGTCTGATAACCCGATTAGGAGAGTAGATGCATTAGATTTTCCTTATGTTAAGAAAGGTAGAGGTAGACTTAAAAAGACTTGGTTAAGATGTATAAAAAATGATCTTAGTATACTTGAATTAAATGAGAATTTGACACATAATAGGACACAATGGAGATGAATGATTCATGTAGCCGACCCCACCTAGTGGGATTAAGGCTTGTTGTTGTTGTTGTTGTTGTTGTAGTATTCAAATATTATTAGTGCTGATTCTTTGGTTAATAATCTATATAAATTAGATATTTTTGCTTCACAAATTAATGAAACATTACATGCAAGCAATTTTGGCAAAAAGCAAAAATTAATGAATGAGAATTCATATATATTATGGCACAAGTGTTTGGGACATATTTCTAAACATAAAATTAAAAGACTTGTGTTAGAAGGAATTCTTTATTCTCTTCATTTTTCAGATGATAAACTCTATATAAGCCAATAGTATTTCATTACTTTCATAGACGATTATTCTCATTATGGGTACTTATACTTGATTTATGAGAAGTCGCAATCACTGGAAGTATTCAAAATTTTTTAGGCTGAAGTTGAAAATCAACTTGGAAAGAAAATAAAAGTCAAATCTGACCATGGTGATAAAAACTATGATAGATATGATTGATAAAGTGAACAACATCCAGGCCCTTTTGCCAAATATTTAGAAGAATATGGCATCGTTCCTCAATACACCATGTCAGGGACTCTAAGTCAAAATGGTGTAGGTGAGAGATGAAATTGGATCCTTATGGATATGGTTAGAAGTATGATGAATCATTCTTCTTTACCAAAATCACTTTGGAGAGAAGCCTTAAATAATACAATTTACATCTTTAATAGTGTTCCAAGAAAAGCAGTAGCTAAAACCTAATATGAACTATGGATTGGGAAGTAGCAAGAGGCATCTTCATGTCTGGGATGTCCTCCTAGGTCATATAAGCTAATGAAAGAAAATTGGACTCAAGAATTATGTTTATTTTGTTGGATACCGTAAAGGTCGAAGGGTTTTAAGTTTTATGACTCTTCAAATAAATCTCGAGACAATGCTAAATTTATTGAAGAAGTTGAATATGATGGGAGTAATAAACCTAAAAATTTTATATTTGAAGAGCAATTTATTACTCTTCCTATAGTTATAATAGAAAATGATCATATAATTTTACCTGATCATTCAAGTTGTTAATACGGATAATCAAAATATTCTTGAGTTAACTCCCACTCATACTGAGGAATCACAACAACCTCAAATTGAAGTGTTATTAATAAAATCCACTAGGGAGAGGAGATTAGTAATTTCAGATGATTATGTTGTGAATCTCCAAGAACATGAGTTTAACATTAGGTTGGAGAGTGATCCAATCTCTTTTAGTCAAGTCAAACAAAGTGTTAAATCTCATAAATGGATAGAAGCCATTGAGGATGAGATGAAATCAATGAAATATAATGATAATTGGGATCTTATCGAATTGCCTAAATCAATAAAATCTATTGGTTGTAAATGAATTTTTAAAACCAAATGGGATTCAAAAGGGAATGTCGAAAGATATAAAGCATGTTTAGTGCTAAAGGTTTCACTCAAAAGGAAGGCATTGATTATAAAGAGACTTTCTCTCGGTTTCTTGAAAGACTTTTTTAGATTCATTATATTACTAGTAGCTCATTATGATTTAGAGTTATATCGATGAATGTAAAGGCGCATTTCAATGGCGACATTGAAGAAACTATATATATGATGCAACTAGAAAATTTTCAATCTTCTGATTCAAAACACATAGTATGCAAATTAAAGAAATCCATCTATGGTTTAAAGCAAGCTTCTCGTCAATGGTATGAGAAATTTGATCAACTGATTACTTTTTTTATTTTAAAAAAAATTGTTGATCAATCAATGCATTTATCATAAAATAAGTGGGAGTAAATTCATCATCCTAGTGTTATATGTTGATAATATTCTATTGGAAAGTAGTGATATAAACCTTTTGCATGAAACCAAGAAAGTTCTTTCAAATAAATTTGAAATGAAAGTTCTTGGGAATGCATCTTTTGTGTTGGGTATACAAATTTATCGAGATTGTTCTCGTGGAATACTTGGTTTATCACAAAAGGCATATATTGATAAAGTGCTTAATAGATTTGGCATGAAAGATTATGCACCAAGAGATACACTCATTGCTAAAAGTGATAAATTCAGTTTGCTTCAATGTCCAAGAAATGAATTCAAAAAGAAAGAAATGGAAAAGATCCCTTATGCATCTGTAGTAGGGAGTTTAATGTATGCTCAAGTTTGTACGTGTCCGGATATTGCGTACATTGTTGGAATGCTTGGTAGATATTTAAGTGACCCAAGAATGAATCATTGGAAAGCAGTAAAATGGGTTATGCAATATCTAAAGAGAACAAAAGACTTTATGCTTACATATCGAAGATCAGATCATTTGGAGATCATGGGGTACGATTCTAATTTTGTTGGTTACCTCGATAGTAAAAGATTTTTTCTTATTAGCTGGAGGAGCTATATCTTGAAAAAGTGCTAAACAATCACTTATAGCTTCTTCCACTATAGAAGCAGAATTTATAGCTTGTTATGAGGCATCAAATCAAAGAATATGGCTACAGAATTTTATCACTAGGCTAAATATTTTTGATGGAATAGAGACCATTAAAAATAAATTGTGATAATAGAGCCGTTGAATTGTATTCAAAGAACAATAGGAATTCGTCAAAATCAAAACATATTTACATAAAATTTCTTGGTGTAAAAGAAAGAGTTCAGAGTTCTCAAGTATCTATTGAACATATTAGTACAAATTTTATGATTGCAAATCCACTTACAAAAGGTTTACCATCTAAAGTATTTCATGAGTATGTGGCTCATATGGGAGTGGTTTACTTTGATGATATGCTAACATAGTGAGAGTTTGCTTATGATGTTCAATGATTGTAAATATATTTTTCTGATCAGAATAAAGTATTGTTATTATCTTATAGTTGAAAACTCTGAAATAAAGTTATGTAGTTTCAATTGCAATTTAGCATAAATAAATGAAACTATATGTATAACTCTTTTGAGTTATAATATAGGACCAGTTTGAAATAGACATGATATATGATCACATTACATGAAATTTTCATGCTACACATTCATACTTGATATATGTCGTTAATCATATTGATTTAGTAATCATTGATGGGTCTTGTTATGGAAAAAATTATAACAAAGATCACTTTGATTCTATATTAATATTATTAATGGATGAGATTGTCTAAAGATATTCCTCTTTGAAGATAGCAAATATTGAGCTCTTAAAGTATTTAATAATATATAATTGTCAAGCAATATATATGTGGCCCAAGTGAGAGATTGTTGGTAATTTTGAATGTGGACTCACATATGAATTTAATTATACCTTATCCATCTTATTTTTTAAGCCAATTGATTTTGTGATCAAATAAAGATTAATTAATTTTAGGCTTTTGAGAGGAGACATCTTATTAATTTTGTATAGAATTATCATGTGTAGAGACCGAACATTTTATTTTATTTTAATGATGTGCTGAAATAAAATGAAATGTACTCAAATATAAATAAGGTCATGGTCTTTATTCTAAAGAATGAAGTTCTCATTTTACTCATATCTCATCTTGAGTAAGAAGGCTCTCTCTCTCTCTCTCTCTCTCTCTCTCTCAAGAACACCCCTTTAGAAGTGGAAGGCCAAAATCCCACATTAGCTCTTCCAGATCCGACACGCCCAATTAAATCTTCTTGATGATTTGACTGATGGGGCTAGATAAATTTATTTTTATCTTTATATGTTTCCAGCAAGAAGTGGACATGTAACAAATTATTAGCATATTTTTAACATTTTTGTTAATCAATGGGCATTTATAACAACAACAAAATTATCATTAATATTAAATTTTGAGAGAAAATATTTTTTCATTTATATATATTAATATGATTGAGATGTAATATTAATTAAGTAAATATGATAGATTTTAAAAATATATATACGTGGTATGAGTGAATCCCTCAAAATATTTAAGGACACTTGGTATGCATGCACTTCATATGTTTAAAGTTCACTTGGCTGTCTAAAATTAGAAAAATATATATTTTTAAAAATAATAAATTAATTATATTTCATCATGTAAATAGATATAATAATAGATTAAATGAACTATGTTAAATTATTAAAGCGCCTTTAAAAAATGTTTATACATATAATCAATTTTAACTCAATTCAAGATAAATTTTAAATTAAATTCATGTGTGACAAAATAGAAAAAAATTAAATTAAATTTATTTAAATTTGACTCGATATCATCTCTGTATTAAGGAAAAGTAAATATTCAACAGATGTCACAAATCAAATTTTTTTATAATAATAAGAGACATAAGCAAAGAGTAAGAGAGTATGATTATAATATCTACTATTTATCTCTTTTATATCTTCCTCCATCCTTAATTTGTAATGGCCTATCCCATGTGGTCATGATGTGTTTAGGGTTTAGAATAGGAGGCATGATATATACCATCCATAAGATTTAATTCCAAGAGAAGTACTTATAACTACTATATACTCATTGATTTAAAATTATTGTTATTAGTAGGGGAATTATAGTCCAATGGAGGACAAGGTTGTAAATTAACGAGTCGCTGGTAAACATTTTATGGAATTTAATCATTTACTTTTTATGAAGTTTCCAATAAGCTTGAACATGGCCCAAATTTTAAATTTTGGTTTAAACTTGAGCCAAAAAAGTTAGCATTAATCAAACTTAACTAGTTCTACTTTTATGCTAATAATTTAATCATATAGCTTACTTACTAGATGAATTAAATTTCTAAATTTTTATTTAAAACTAGCATAATTCATTAGGTGGTAATTAAATTATTTATTAAAATTTAAATATTGATATGAAAATAATTAAATCTATTTATTTGATAGTTTCATCATATATATATATATATATATATATATATATATATATATATATATATACATCAAATAAAGCTATAAAATAATTTTAAAACATACATTACAAGAAAATTGATTCAACAATATAAGATAAGGCATTAAATATAAAGTTAACCTATTTTATTATGATTTTGAGAAATAACAAATGAGTATATTTAAGATTATAAATGAATAAATAAATGATATTTTATTTATTTATGTAAGTAAACAAAAATTAGCACACATCAGTTGACTATTTATAATAAAAATAGCAAATTAAAAATATATGTATATATATATATAGTTTAAACAAAAGAAAATTTTACATACATAGGACACAATTCTTATGCATTTATATATGTAACACTAAAGTTTGATATTTACAAATATAATACTTTTTCTATGCATGAAAAAGTATATTTCCCTTTAAAAAATTAATGATAGTGTTATTTGTTATGTAATATTAAATATTTAAATGCTATGTATATAAATATGAAAATTTAGGTGTTAGAATTATGTGCTATGCATGTAAATGCTCTTAAAAAAATTGAGAGCACTTTAGTAATTAAATTTCATGCTTAGCATGCAAAAATTTTTTATTATTGTTTTTTTCCATGATTGAAGGAAAACAAAAACATAAGGGTGAATATAAGTATGCAGAAATAACTTTCTGCAATCATATCAAAGAAATAAAATAAAATTTTATAAAATAATTATAAAAGCCATGATTGAAGGAAAATAACTAGTGAACAAAAGCTTTATTGGCTAAAAATTCTAAGTCATATATTACAATAGAAAAATAAAAGATTTACAAACATACCAAAAACTTATGTCAATATATACTACTTAAAATTTAATATTTACATACATAAATATATAGCACTTTTTTTATAGATGAAAAAATAAATTTCATCTTAAAAAGACAATGATAGTGATATTTTTTATGTGAAATTAAAATTAAAAATTATTTTATAAATATTAAAGTTCAAATGTTTATTATATAAATATATAACATTTATGTAGTATGCATGTAAATCATCGAAAATTTTAATAAAAAGCAAGAATAAGTGAAAACGCTTCATCATACAATCATTCACTTAGAGATCTCAAAGAACATTTCATGCATAATCCCAACTCAACATCGGATCATATATGCCTTTTAGATAGAATTCCTCAACCCATAACTATTTAAAGTAAAACAACCTTAAAAGCAATGAAGAGAAAGAAGAAAGGTTTATTCTACAACTTACACCCCTTTCTTCTTCAAGGATTTACGGTCTCTTACCATTAGTTGAATGAAAGAGAAGAAAGACTAAGAAAAATCAAAATCGAGTTATTGCGTCTTGATCTCATGCACCCACGTAAATAGCCTCCCTTCTTTCCATGCTTGTCCTTCCTTCCATAAAGGTAGTCCCTTAGAGGGTTCGATCACCCCTCCGACGGAGAGCTCCCACTCTTCTTGGAGCTTAAGGAAGATATAATAAATCTTCGCAACTCCAACTCCAAAGATCCCAATCAAGCTTCTGCTTCCAATACTTGGCCTCTCTGAGGCGACCCATTCCTTCGTTATAGGAATCAATATGCTTCAACCATCATCGTTAGATTGGCATTTCTATCAATCGATCAAAATGGCTTCTTCAAAGATCTTCGCCTTTAGCTTGAGGGTATCAAATTGCTATTTTTTGCCGTGCATTTCTCCATCTTGACTTGAAGGCTCAAGAAGAGCCTTTCATCATAAAAGACCCTCCTGTTCCAATCTTCTTGGGATTCTTTAATCTCTCTTGATATTTTCATTTTATAAACATTAAAATCTAATAAATATGACAGGTCTGTATATGCTCACCCACAAGCAAAAGGACCAATTAATTAAACTTTTAGCATAAGTTGAAGATGATAAAATTATTATAGATCTTCTTAATGATAAGAAGAAAGATAAATTAGAAAAATTCAATTACAAGCCTCCTATATACTCCTTATCTGAAGTATTTAAGAAAAAATCTGAGGCAAGTACATAATCTTCTAATTCAGCTTCTTTAGCAAAGCTAAAAATTGAATTAAAGAAATTAAAATTAGAAGTTTAGCAAATTAAAGCTGAGCAAGAGCAAATGAATGGCCATCTAATGGATCTTGAAATTAATCAGAAGACACCCAATTCATTTGAAAAAATAGAAGTTGATTCTAATCAAGAACCAAGTTTTCATTCTCATGAGGGTAAAGTCTTTTGATGCTTTGGAGTACCTCATCAATCGATAGCTTAAAATCTGAAGATTTTTGAGGGATCATTAGTTTAGAATAAGCTTTAATAATAGCTTTAACTTGTTTGAGCTTTTCCTCAATGTTGATTGAATTCTACCATTTTAATAAAAACTGTCTTTGAAGGACCAACTGATTGAAGGGGTCTTTTCCAAGTATAACGTTCCACCCAAATCCATGGGATTTGGCCTATGAAGAAATGAGCAAGATTTTGTCCTTGAATTTTTTTTTTCGAGATTAATAGCCCTCATTTTGGGGGTAGCTTCCATATATTCATTGAAGACCTCTTTGATTGGATCTGGAAGATTATTTTCGCTCCAAAATAGTTCCACCATCCAAGAACCATGTTAGAAGTTCTTTGTTGATAATATCTTTGTTCATTATGAACATCCCTGAATGCCTTCATTTCTCGTTGAGAAGGAAGAAGGCTTTCATCATAGCTTGCACATAACACCAATAATTTATGCCAATTTTGTACTGTAAATTAGTGGAGGATAAAAATATATATTTCTATTGGAATGGAGTTAGACCCCATTCACTTTGATGAAAGATCTTTTGTATAACGTATTTGCTATACAAAATTGTATGGTTCGTCTGATCATGAATATGATTAATCTCAATACACTTTAATTGTATTAAGATTTTTTCATAATTTTTCTTAAGAAATTAGATTCAAATGGGAAAGGATTGTTTCCCAAATATCTTTCAAATAAGGCCCACGGATTATTTATTGAATAATCAGAAGGATTAATTTCAATAATATTATATTTTATTTCTTTAGAGAAATAAATAGGTTCTTGTGCAATGACATCTTTTAGGGATGGTGTTGCAGCTTTTTTAGAGGGTTCACCCTTTTCAACCGTAGTTGAAGAGGAAGTACCATAAATATAAGTTTTCAAATCGATCATGCCAATTATTGAATTGACCGGATCTTTGCCATTAGTGGCCACCGCGACCTCCGTGAAAAGAAGGGCTTCCTGGTTAGAGTGGTCATTCTTCATGCTTACCCCGATCGTCCCTACAAGAATTCACGGGTTAGAAAATCAGGAAGAGAATTTTCATTACCTTTAACAAATTCGATGTCGAAATCGAAACAAGAGAGTCAGATTGCCATGATGCAAAATTTGTTTTGAAACTAAATTTTAACATCTTGTTGAATGATGTATTTGACTAAATAATCTCAAAGAGAGAATAAAGAGAAGAAGAGAAGAGAAAAGAAAGCACACCAAATACAAAGATATAGCCTCCTTTTATAGGAGGGAAAGGAGAAACTTTGCTTAGAAGCAAAGGTATAATTATTAAATAGAAACTTTGTTGTTAAGCAGGTACTATTATTAAATAAAATAGATACTTTGCTTAAGCAATATTATAAGGTGGCTACTTTTGGAAAGTAGCAATTATTTCATTTGGGACCGCTTTATGCTTGTAAAGTAGATTCCACCGTGGAGATAAATAATGATGCTTTCCTTTTACCAGAAAGGCAAAGTGGAAGCAATAATTTTGAAGTGGAATCCATTAAGTTTCTCCGATTCACAAGGTCGGTGCCATTGTCGATGTAGATAGGATGATTAAACACCTCAAGTTGATTCTTAAATCTTTATGAGTTACTTTGGATTTCATTCTCATGAGGGTAATGTCTTTTGCTTTGAGTACCTCATCAACCGATAGCTTAAAATTCATAGCTTTTTAGGGATCGTTAGTTAATAAGCTTTAATAATAACTTTAATTTGTTTGAGCTTATCCTCAACGCGATCAATTCCACCATTTTAATAAAAGCCTTTCATGGACTAAGCGGTTGAAGGATCCTTTCCAAGTATAACACCATCCAAATCCATGGATTTGGCCGAAGAAATGAGCAAGATTTTATCCTTGAATCATTTTTTCGGATTAATAGCCCTCATTTTGGGCGCCCATCCATTCATTAAAGACCTCTTTGATTGGATCCGGAAGAATATTTAACCGCTCTAAAATAGTTTCACCATCTAAGAACCACCGGAAGTTCTTCGTTGATAATATCTTTGTTCATTATGAACATCCATGAATGCCTTCATTTGTCGTTGAGAAGGAAGAAGGCTTTCATCATAGCTTGCACATAACACCAATAATTTATGCAAATTTTGTACTGCAAATTAGTGGAGGATAAAATACATGTTTCTGAATGGAGTTAACCCATTCACTTTGATGAAAGATCTTTATATAATGCATTTGCTATACAAAATTGTATGGTTCATCTGATCACGAACATGATTAATCTCAATACACTTTAATTCTATTAAAATTTTTTCATAATTTTCTCTTGAGAGATTAGATTCAAATGAGAAAGGATTGTTTCCTAAATATCTTTCAAATAAGGCCCACAAATTATTTATTGAATAATCAGAGGGATTAATTTCAATAATATTTTATTTTATTTCTTTAGAGAAATAAATAGGTTCTTGTGCAATGACATCTTTTAGGGATGGTGTTGATGCTTTTTTAGATGGTTCACCCTTTTCAACCGTAGTTGAAGAGGAAGTACCATAAAGATAAGTTTTCAAATCAATTGTTGAATTGACCAGATCTTTGCCATTAGTACGGCCACGGCCACGACCTCCACGAAAAGATGGACTTCCTCGGTTAGGAGTGGTCATTCTTCCATGCGGGGTGATCCACCCCTGATCGTCCCTGCAAGAATTCACGAGTCAAAAAATCAGGAAGAGAATTTTTATTACCTTTAATTAATTCGATGTCAAAATCAAAAACAGAGAGCTGCGATTGCCATGATGCAAAAATTTGTTTTGAAACTAAATTTTTAACATCTTGTTGAATGATGTATTTGACTGAGGAACAGTCAATACGAAGGAGAAAATACTGATTAAGTAAATCATCTTCGAATTTTGAGATGCACTTAATCACAGAAAGTATTTCTTTTTTGATAATGAAATACTTTTGCTGAGTAGGATTCCATCTTCCAGAAATAAAGCAAACTAATTTTTCTTTAGAATTCTTTCGTTGCTTTAAGATACCTCCATAGCCCTTATCGGAGGCATCAGTTTCAACAATTTTGAAATTAGTGGGGTCCGCAAGATTAAGACAGGGAAGGTTTTGAACCCTTTCTTTAATTTTGTGCATGGCCATGGTATGAGTATCAGACCATGGTGGGGATTCTTTTAATCACAAAGAGTATCATCTTTGGCAAGATTTTGATAAAATCACATAATTGAGAGCTTAAGAAGGCCAGAATGGTTTTATCTAAATGATATCAAAATTTGTTAGCAAATTCAATATTTCTATTAATTGGTATAATAGAATCATTGAATATATTATGGCCTAAAAATCTTATTTCAGTTTGAAATAATTTGATTTTGGCTCAAATAACTAACCCATTTTTAAAATTAACCATTTAAATGTTTTGAGATGGTTGAAGTGTTTGTTAATAATTGAGAACACAAGAACATCATCAATATAGACTAAAATATATTTAAAATAATCTTTAAATATATTATTCATGATATGCTGAAATTCAGAAGGTGCATTTTTAAACCAAAGGGCATTACGTTCCATTCGTAATGTCCAAAGGGCACCGTAAATGCTATTTTATAGTGATCCGATTCTTTTATCTAGATCTGCCAATATCCTGATTTTAAATCAAATTTGGAAAATATTTTTGCATTATGCAATCTATTTAATAAATCCCTTTTATTAGGAATTGTATATTTGATCCATTTTAAAACTTTGTTTAACGGCTTGTAATTAATTAAGTCATGTCTCCTCTTTCTTTTCTATCGAATTCATAATATAGAATGCGGTACAGCTCCAAGAGGAGTAGGGCTGCTGAATTATTCCTTTCTTTAATAAATCAGCAATCTCATCCTTACATAAAGCAAGGTAGTAGTGGGAATGTCTCGTTCATTGAAATTATCAATGTACGGGAGATCCACTACATGAGTCTTTCTTTTCCAGAAAGCAATTGGGTTGTCACCACAGACTTCCTTTTGGAATTTTTGGTGGCAATTTTGAATTTTTTCTTTTAATTTTAGGGAAGAAATTTACTGTTTAAAAGTTAAACTAGCAATTTCTTCTTGTAAATAATTTATATGCATAGACTTATTATTAAGCCTATTCATTTCATTTATGATAATTTTTTAGGATTGGTGATAAAACAGAATGTGATTTCTTTATCCCAAAGAAAACACGGAATTCCAGTATCATCAATTCTAGTGATAGGCATTATTTTAAGAAGATAAGGAGTTCCTAAAATAATTTATTGTATAAAATTTTTTACTAAAATAAAAGGCATTTGAATACAAACATCATCTAACACACATATGATAATTTATACTTAATTTGTACTCTCACCGATCGCTTAACCGGGCTAATTTTTTCAAAATATTTAGAAGAAATTATTCCATCTTGTATACAATTTAAATCGCACTATCAACTAGAATAGTTAAATTTGGTAAAATAAATTCTTTATTTATAATTATTTAATAGAAATATACCATTTCTGGTATATTGCCTTTTGAATATTTTGTAAGAAACCTGGTTCTTCATTAGAATCGGCTTCTATATTTTCAAATGAATTGGGCATCTTCTGATTAATTTCAAGATCCATTAGATGACCATTCATTTACTCTTGCTCAGCTTTAATTTGCTGAACTTCTAATTTTAGTTTCTTTAATTCGCTTTTAGCTCGCTAAAGAAGTCAATTAGAAGATGATGTACTTGCCTATTTTCTTAAATACTTGAGATAAGGAGTATATAGGAGGCTTGTAATTGAATTTTTCTAATTTATCTTTCTTCTTATCATTAAGAAGATCTAAAATTTTATCACGAGTTGAATCATCTTCAACTTGTGCTAAAAGTTTAATTAATTGGTCCTTTTGTTCGTGGGTGAGCATATACAGACCTATCATATTTATTATATTTTTATAATAATCTATCTATTGATAAGACTTGCAATAGTTAGATTTATCAGATTTATCATAATCTGATGAGGATGAAGATGAAATATGATCTTCTTCATCTTCTGATTCTCTTTTAGAATCAGAGGATGTAAGCAAAATTTTATCGGTTTGTTTTAACTCTTCACAATCAAGTTCATTTAACTTCTTCTTGACATATATTCAGTAATGACCAGAATACCACATTTATAACATTTTATTTCTCTTGTCTCTTTGGATTTAGAACCAGAAGGATGAGAGTGCTTGTGTTTGTGCGTGAATTTGTCACATTTTTTAAGACGTGATTTTTCACATTTAGGAAAAATAGTCTTTCATGTTTTTCCCCTATTTTTGAAAGATAAAGGACGTACTTTAGTATCACAGTTGAATTATTTGCAAAATTCACCAAACTGTTTTCGCTCAAGTAGACGCTCTCTTTTCATTTGAACTTTAAATTTAAAATTAGAGCAAATTGCTAAACTAGTTTTACATGCGTATAAGGTTTCCATATGTAAGAGTTTCATATGGGATGGTTCCATGTAGAGGTGAAGAGAAACCTTAACCTTTTCAAAGAAATAGATTGGGAAGGCCTTCAATGAATTTTGCTTCCAAAGTGAAGGCTATCGGCATCATAAAGTGTCATGACGCTGCTAGAAATATATCTTCGAAAATGGGTTAAGGATGGACATCTTAATTTTGGAGTAAGGAGCGAGTTTATTCTCCTTGATCTCCAATGGATCTAGCAAAATGATCTATACTTGTTTGAAGAAGATTATAGACCCAATTTTCATTAGGTTTTGTGTTTCTTTGGAAGATCCTTAGTACTTAAGTCAATTTCGCTAAGGAGGTCTTCCCTTTGAGGAATAGTGAGAAAATTATCCCACCATCCTTTCAGAGTTCTAGAGAATCCTGAAATGATGGCTCGGGCGACAATATGTGGTTTTGCTTGATGTCTAAATTGAACAACAGTAGTGAACATAAGCATTCAATGAAGGGTATGAATGATTTGATGTTCAAAAAATCCATCAATATTCCATTCATACAAAGAATCTCCATCATAGGAATTTCCTACTAAAATGAGTATTTTCCTCGATAATAAATCGAGGTGTTGGTTTTTATAATAATATTTTTCCAAATTTTTCTTGGGATAAGAAAGTTTTGGATATCAAAAGGAGGATGAGGATCTTGTAATTCTTGAAAAAGTTTTGAATTTTTCAATATTACTTTGTTGATCAAGATATCGGTTGAGGATTCATTTGAATCTTCATCCGATTGATTGATATCTTCAAGAGCTCCTACATACTTTTCACTTAAATTTAGAATCAAATTCTGAATGTCTTCAAAAGTCCTAAGCTAATAGTATGGTTAGCAATACGTAACCGAACGAAGTACAAATGGGTTTATACTAGTAAGCTTTCTCAAGCTTTACTAGTTTTGGCTAAAACCTTTTGTTTAAGCATCAGATTGATTTTAGACTCTAGGCTAAAAAGATGATCATGATTATTTGAAGTATACTATTACTATAATTAAGTTGTTTAATTACAAAAATAAATTCTTTTAGAATTTGTGGATCGTAACTTATTTTTGGCTACCGCTAATTCTAATTATCATCCACCATTTTACAACTGATAGAGGATAAGATGCTTCAATAATTTTTCCTTGCTCAGTTTGCCATTTTTTGAAAGTCAAATAGTAACTTGAGCGGATTGAGCATAGTAACTACAAAACCAAGTGACGAAAAGAATAGTTGCTTTGGCTTGACTATTTCTTTCTCTCATTTTCTCGAAATATAAATCATTTATTTTGAGACATTGATTTTCAGAAGTAAAGCTTCTATACCAAGTATGAAAGTTATCATACTTTGGTTGGAAGTATTCCTTCAGAACAACCTCTCTCGTCTTAGAACCTATTGTGTAGCTCATTAAGACTAAAGTTCATTTCAGATGGAGTGGGAGATTGATTTTCTCTCACTGGATGATAGATATGATTTCTATTTAGGTGAAGAGCCTCAGCCGATGGTTCAGGAGTGTGGGAACCATCTGATCTAGACTTCTCTGAGGTTTAAGAAGGGATAAAAAGCCTAGGAAGTGTGATAGATCGATGAGGGTTGAATCTGACTTCAACATCGCCATCAGCCGTTTGAATTATCTGATCTATATCTTGATTGATGGAAGGTCTTGGAGTGGCCGCAAATGGTATAAATTCTAAATCAAATCAATCAATTAATCAAAATACTTAAACAAACTCCAATTCTAAATTCTAAATCAAATCAAATAAATCAAATCAAATGAATTACACAAATTCAAATGGGCTAATTAAGATACTTAAGGACCTTAGGTTTCTTTAGGTATTAGGATGTAAAATAGGGTGAGTTCATCTACAAATGAAATTCATTCTATTCTTCATTCTTGATAACCTAAACATCATTTAACCAAATAAAAGTGAAATAAAAAAAGAAAAGGAAAAAAACATTAAATCATTTAAATTGAAATCACCCAAAGGTAAAATTTAAACAAATTCAAATTCCAAATTAAAATTTAAACTAAAGAAGCCTAGTAAAATCTTGCCACACAAGCCTTAAGCACACACATTAGAATACTAAGTCACCACTTCTAGTACTAATTTAGGGCGTTGTATGTAAGATGTTGTATTTTATTTTGTAATGTAATATTTTAGACAGGATGTTAAGGTGTATATTTTGTAGGCTGGAAGTTAGATCGTTATTAGTCTAATCATATTTTATGCAGGGTTTTTGCTTAAAGGGTCGCTAAAATAAAAAATATAAATTCATTTGTTGTGCAGGATGCTTAGCCCCTAAGCATAACTCATGTTAGGACATGTGGGCTTAGTAACCCATGTGTGGGGTGCTAAGTCCAAATTTTTCATATAACTTCTTGGGTTGCATGGTGGGTTTAGCTAACATTTGTTTTGCAGGTATAGCTAGATTTACTTTTCCTATTTTTATTGTAATTTTGCATTAGGAATAAGGATTAGTGTTATAAGAGATTAGGATGAATAGTGGCAAGGCTTAGTCCACAGGTGCCACTGTGATGCCTTTGGAGAAAATCAAATCAAAAGAAAGAGATGGAAGAAATGAAGAAAAGAAGAAGATCCCCATAGCATGTATTTTTTTTTTATAATCCGGGTTGTATAAGGGTAGAGCTCAGCCACCCATCTATTTTTTTTCTTTTCGGGGTGTACGGCGTAACCCGATCGCACTGGCCTTTTATTCTTTTATGGTAGTCTATAAAATTGCTTGATGTTGTGTTTAGATTGCACATTAGAACGACATGCTTTTCATAGTTTCTTTATGATTGATGCTTGAATGTGTGGCCTGGATGTGGTAGGCTCTTAGGATGAAATTAATTTTTTACAATTAACAACTCATAACTAAAATTTTAAAACAACTCATAACCTCACATAAAAGCCTAGAAATTAAATCAAGATAATAAAATTTTAGCAACCTCTTAGTGGATGAATAAATGTATAATATCATGCATGTCATATTATTCTCTTATTAAGAGGGGCTTCCATCTTTGCAGAGAATGAAGGCTTAACTTGTGAGCCTTTGGTGGAAGAACTCCCCTTTTCTCTTGATTTGGCCCATAATCATATTCTCATATGTTTAGGCATACAAAATCACATAGCTGTCAAATAAAGATTTTAAAAGAATAAAATAAATTTGATAAAATTTACATTAGATTAAGTCATGATTTCACACCACTCATGCTCTAGTCTCTTAGGGAGTGAGTTTAAGGACTTAGTCTCCTTTCTAAATAAATAAGCCTAGACATCTTGCAAAAGCATATGACTTACCTATATGGATTTAAAGCGTGAGTAGTTAGGCTACCACCCCATGTGATAATAAGTCCAACAGTCGGGTGCTTTATTCTCTCTTATGGAGGAAAACCATATAACCATTTTTGCCTTAGATTTAGGTACTGCCTTTGTTTTGTATCAAAGATCCTTAGTTTAGGAATCTTAGGTAGCTATTTCCTTCAGGCTACAAGCATAAATCCTCGCATCTTAGGCATTTTCACAATCTTATGTTGTGGAATTATAAGCCCTAGTAATCTAATAAAATGTCAACTCAAATAATTAATCCTCTTCAAATTTCAAAAAATATAAAGCCCAATTATAGGGTAGATTGGAATGCTCACTAGGATTCTAGTATCATGAGCATTTCCAACTTTCCCCTTTGGATTCCAAAATAAGTCTTCTTCTTAATCTATCCCATTTGATTTTCTAAAATAGACAATCCTTTGATAGTCTTAACCTTGAAATCTCCGGAGACCCTAATTGTCTACTTTAATGAGAGTATTCTTAAGAAATTCTCATTCCTTAGGATGTAATTAACTATAGAGCCTTGCCTCCATAGGAACTTAACGATTTAAAATAAACCCTACTTTACTTTTCTATATAAAGTAGCAGAAAGATCTCTGATATATTTGAAGACCCATCAAGCCTTAGGAGTCCTTATTAGGTGATTCAGTCCATTATAGAGTAGGGATTTCTATCTTTCCAGATAGTATATCATTTCTTAATATCGTACCCAATCACTTCAATAAGTACCCCCTAAGATCTGCGTCGTGTCCCACATCCCAAAAATAAACACCACAACACCCACTATAAGATCAATAATATTATTATTTTCTCTTATTGTCCATCCAATGTCTCCAATTTTGATCATTATTTAAAAATGAGATCAACCAATTGGGTCAAATCATGATGTAATATAACATATTTGATAGAATGTTATCTCACTAAGATCTATCTAAATTCTTTATCATATTATTATATCATTATCATTTAGAAAAAATTTGACTTACCATTTTAATCCAAGGGGTGAATAAAGTATACTATGATAATTTTTCTCTTCTTTAAGATCAATCCTAATATATGATAAAACCTTAATTTTTTTTCACAAGCAACATTGGATCTAACATCCCCATAAGTGTGGAGCATGCTTAAGATAATGAACCAAATTATTAAGCACATAAATGATAAAAAGCACTAAAGAAATGTGATGTATTATATTGTTACCACTTAATAATAATAATACGTGAAGGATCATCTTATGAGAATGATCTATAAAATTTTCAAACATTTTTCTCAAGTCATTGCTCTCACTTAATTCTCTCAAAAGTAAAAATAAATTATCTTTTCAAAGAGACAATATCATCTTAATCCCAAAGTTGCTACACTCTTTTTAATGATGAGTCATATCTTCCAAAGGATACTACTAAAAAAGAACCCACTTTAGATTGCTATAAATTAAAGTCAACTCCATCAGTCGCATTGTTTATTTTGAGTTATTAGTATTTATTATAGGACAATAATAATTTTTTATAAAAAAACATATTAACTGAAAAGCTCACAAAATTCATCTAAAATGTGCTTTTGATGAATTTCTAATATATTTTCATTTGCTAGCAAAAAAAAAACACGCTGAAAGCACTTGTCAATAATCTAAAAAATCATCTAAAAACAAAAAAAAAATTTAAATACTCAATGTGTTTCTAATAAAGTGTTTTTGAAAGAAACATAAAAAATGGAGATTTATGTACATACCATATAATTCTTATGCATTTTACATATCTAACATCCAAACTTCAATTTATATATATATATATATATATATATATATATATATATATATATATATATATATATATAATATTTCTTTCTTACTCATACATACAACATAATTGTATAAACTCATAAACCCAAGATCTTGAACAAAATAATTTTCACTAAACTTCAATTAAAAAATAAATCACATACCTTGATTTATCATGAGTTCTTTTGATTTTTGAAACTAGGGTTTCTCTTCCTTCATCTAAATATTCTTCATGTAATTATCTTAATGGAGAGACACTTACACATTAAAGGGGAGGAAGACGACCAGTAGTTTCTCTATGAAGAGACAATTTGTTTGATCAAACGGTCCATAAATGATCGATCACACTCTCTCTTGACCAATGAGATTTAAGTACATAATTAGTTATTAAATAGTAAACTAAATAATAATTAATGTGGGCCACACTTAAGAACTAATTACATAATTCTTACATTCTCCCACTAGGCACATATAATATTATTCGATTTAAATATTAAATAATTATATACATAAATATAATGTGCATTACATGTCAAATATTTTATTAATTTGGTCAAATCATAATTAATTATTACAAAAAAAATTAATAGGGATCACGGCGATTATATATTAGTAGTGCAATATATTTCCTTCCATGTATCACAATATTAATTTTACACTTAATATGATCTATAATGAGAGATAGTCATAATGGTCCAACATTAATGTCTTTATAAAATACAAATCTTGTTAACATTTACATAATTCTTTCATCTATATAAATTAAAATATAATGAAACAAGATGTGATAGTATGTCAGAAATAGTTCAATAAAGAGCTCAAAGAGTCAAATACATAAAGAGCATAATAAATTCAATAATGCTTTTCATTAATGCCCATCTTTTCAATATGTTTATTAAACAATTTAGGTTGCAATCCTTTAGTTAAAGGATCAACAATCATAATATTAGTGCTAATGTGCTCAAATGACACTCTCTGTTTTTGAACTTCTTCTTTAATGGCAAATTATTTCAATTCCATATGTTTAGCACTTTTTGAATACTTGTCATTCTTAGAAAAGAAGACTGATGCGGTATTATCACAATAAATTTTCAATGGCTTGGCAATACTATCAACAACTCAAAGTCCTAAAATGAAATTTTGCAACATAACCCATGAATTGTGGCTTCAAAATATGTCACAAACTCAGCTTCCATAGTGGATGCAGCAATGATGGACTGCTTCCCACTTCTCCATGAGATAGCTCCTCCAGCTAGTAGGAATAAATAGCTAAATGTGGCTTTTTTTAGTATCCACACATCCAACAAAATCTAAATCTGAATATCTAATCACCTCAAGATGATTAGATCTACTATAAGTGAGCATATGTTCTTTCAATCCTTGCAAATATCGTGAAACTTTCTTTGCAATTTTCCAATGATTAATTCCTGGATTACTTTGATATCTACCCAACATTCCCACAATAAAATTGATATCTGTTCTTGTACAAGTCTGAGCATACATCAGACTTCCAACAATAGATGCATAAGGATTTTATTCCATTTGTTTGTGCTCCAATTCATTCTTTATGCATTGCATAAGATTGAATTTTTCCCTTTCTAAAATTGAAACAATACTTGGAATACTTTTCCATTTAAAATCTCTCTCTTGATTGATATATATTTTCTAAGATAATCCTAATAATCCTTATGATCTATCACATAATATTTCAATTCTTATCACAGGATGCCTCACCCATATCTTTCATTTCAAAGTTTTTTGAGAGAAATTTCTTGGTCTCATACATTAATCCAAGATCATTAGTTACAAGCAAGATATCATCAATATATAAAATCAAACATATAAACTTACTCCCACGACCTTAGATATATACATCAATCAATAATACCTTCTTTAAATCCAAAGATAGTAATAGTATCATTGAACTTGAGATACCATTGTCAAGAAGCTTGTTTAAGTCCATATATTGATTTCTTAAGTTTACACATCATATGTTCTTTTATTTTAATTAGAAAACCTTCAGGTTGATTCATATAAACTTCTTCATCTAAATTTCCATTTAGAAAGGTAGTTTTCACATCCATCTAATGTAGCTCCAAATCATAATGAGCCATTAATGCCATAATAATTCTTAATGAGTCCTTTTTGGAGAAAAAGTCTCTTTATAGTCAATACCATCTTTCTGAGTAAAACCTTTGGCAACAAGTCTAGCTTTATATCGTTATATATTATCATTAGAGTCATGTTTAGTCTTAAGGACCCATTTACATCCAACTCTTTTAGAACCTTCAGGCAATTCAATGAGATCCCAAACATAATTATGATCCATTGATTTTAACTCTTCTTTCACGATTCACCACTTTTAAGAATTAATACTTGTAATGACCTATATAAATGAAACTGGATCATTATCAATTCCTAAGTCAAATTCTAACTCATGTAAATAAATAAGATAATCATCCAAAATAGCATATTTTCTTTCTCTTTGATAACAACTTGATGGTATTTCTTGCGGTTCATCAATTATAGGTTCATTGGTGTGGGCTCCAAAAATTCGCCACCAACCTCTCGACAGATTAAATTGAAGAGAGTATGATTTAAAAATGTGTCGGTGTAATTTTTAGAAGGCAGATGGAATAGTAGATAAGACACTACCTAGAGATTTTGCCCTCATTTTGTGAGGACTTTAGATCTGGTTTTAAGTTTCCTATAGTCGCAAGACCTATAGTAAATTACCCCTCTCAATAAGTGATAGAGAACTTTCGATTAAGGATAGTCGTTAGATCGTTAAATGCATAGTGTATAGTAGCAGCATGTAGAGTTTTAGAATTTAAGATTTATGAAATTTATCATTTCAGCTTAACCTAGATGGTTGTGGAAATGATGACGTGCCCAATCTAGGTTCCATGGTTTCATCATCCTGGACAGTTGCGGTCCCTAGTCTATTTAGTCAGAGTAGGTAGTCGACCCAAAGGATCCTTATCAGCAACAAATGAGTTACGTCATCCAAGAAATTCTTGTAGATCTGGAGTGGTGTTTGTCTAAGGAGATAGACTTAAGTCTACCTTAGCTGACAGATGGGTGTTTTCCCATCAAGTATACCCTATGATTCACAACTCAAAGGGCAGAGCCATTGGGGAGCATACAGGCTACGATCGTGATCATAATATAATGGAGCATGATTGGCCAAACCACCCAATCAAAGGACTCTAGTCGTAACTACTTCATCTGTGGAGCTTACTGGCCAAGCTACGCAGTTAGAGGACACGGGCCACATCCTTACTAGCATGAGATTGATTGAGAGTGAACATAGCAGAACACTTGATTTGACATTGGCTCCTTTGTGAGCTAGAGTTTTCTTAATTTATCACCCTCGACAAATAGTTATGGAAGGTGGATGGATTGAGTTTGATTTAAGTTTTAATGATAGAATTTCATTTAAGCAGTTTCAGATTGCTACTTAATTTGATTTGAAAAATTGATTAATTTGAATAAGTTTAAGAGTCTTAGATCTTGTCAACTCGCTTTGGTTGCTAATAGAGGATTAGATCTACTATCACGACAAAATCAATTTCTCGAGATATTTCACTAATTTTAAAACTCTTATTATAAGTTTTAGATTTTGTTAACGGACCCAGTCCTAAGACTAAACCGGAAGCAACCCACGTAGCATCCTCAAGCACTTGAATTTAAGCACTCAGTGTCGAGGCCCATGCGTGATTAGTAATTTAAGTAATTTTATTTCAATTATGAGATTGATTTTGTATTTTCATTTAATTCCAATTTATCCCAACTTTCTTTTACATTAAAATTCACATTTTAAATCTTCATGTCTGAGCACATGCAGGTGTTTATAGCTTAGATAACTTCACCTAATTAGTGATTTTGTTGATTTTGAAAATCATAATTAGAATGAAATTCCTTAATTTTTGATTGAAGGAATCTCTATGATTTTTGTAGATTTGATTTAGGATCGCCTTCTGTCTGCTTGTACAAAGAATTACAGATCTGGTGGCAAACCTTATTTTAAAGCTATAGATTCAAAAGACATTTTAATTTGTTATTTTAAATGAAGATTTACACCTCAAAGTAGCTTTCATTTTCCCTTCCTTTTCTTTTTTTTAACTTTCCCGCATTCATTTTCCCTCTTTTTTATTGAACTTTCCTACATTCGCTTTTCCCCTCTTTTATTCAAACTTTCCTACATTCATTTTTCCCTCTCTTTTTCTTTTGAAAGTGGACCCATCATTATCCCTTTTAATTTCTATAAATAAAGCCAAGAAGGAGTATCACATTCCATTCCATTTGTTTGAAGGGTTGAAGTTGGAGCATTTGAAAGAGAATTGTTAGAAACTGTAATGGGCTTTAAACTCTGCTTAGATAAATTTTGTAAGTGCTTTTCACTCCTCTTTTTGTTTTACTTTTATGTTTGTTATATATCATTTTACTTTCCCCATTTTTTAATGGTCTTAGTTTAAAATTAGATGTAGGTTTCCTTACTTAACGTTCTTAAGCGAGTTCATTTCACTCTCCCATTTTTCCTAAGCCAAAAGATTTGACGTAATTTTGGCAGCCTCCTAGCGGCATCCCCGCATAGGGGGCTGCATCGGGAGTGTTTTGGCTTTCTCGGAACGCCCTCATGAGTATAGCGAGTAGTGTCTTGTGACACCACGGCCGTCTTCACACCCACTATGCCCTCATGGGCATTAGTGGGGTCTTGAAACCTGTAGAAAGAGAAATGCAGTTCAATGTGTATTTATTTCATTTTTCTTTTCAAAGTCTAAAATTTATACAAAATTTTGACAGCATTTTATCTAGGGGGAGCGACATCTAATGGATGTTGGCTTACTCAGTATGCCCTCATGAGAGTAGCGAGCGGTGTCTTGTTCAACCGCAGTCGGTTGTTCTTCTTCATACTTATGAGCACGAGGCCTTCAAATCTAAAAGAAACACAAACATGTATATATCCACATTCACACATTCCACATATTCGACTCATTTTTTGCACACTGCAAAGATCGAAAAAGAGATGGGGATGGATATGCCAGAAACTAAGAGAAGAACCCACCTCATGATGGTGTTACTTCTTCAGTTATGGTGAAGAAAAAATTGGGAATGTAATGCATTGAGTGCAATGCTGAAAACTGAAAGAAGAACCCGTCTCATGACGGTGTTACTTCCTTCGATTGCGGCGAAGCGAAGATTTGAAAGGAGATGCAAGGAATGCAATGCCATAAATCGAAAGAAGAACCCGCATCTTGATAGTGTTGCTTCTCGGTTGCGGTGAAATGATTGCAGTGAAATTCGGATTATGGAATTGGGGGAAATTTTGGAATTGTGGAAAATGAGGGAATTTAAAAATTGATTTTTGGTTTTGGAGAGAAATGAGGGAAAAACAAGGGTGGATTTTCAGTTTTGGAGAGAAATGAGGGAAAAACAAGGGTGGATTTTTAGTTTTGGAGAGAGATGAGGAAAATAAAAGTGGATTTTGGTTTTAGAGAGGGATAGGGAAAAAAAGAGAAAAAGAGAGGAAAGAAAAAACCTTTTGATTTGGAGGAGGAAGTGGAAGAGAGGAAGGAAGCGCTCTTCTGATTTCATTTGGACGGAAGGAATGGAACCTTTTGGTTTTGAGGAGAGGTCTTTGTCTGGTTGGAAAAGAAGTGGGGGGGGGGGGGGGGAGAACAGTTGCTTATGGGGAGGAACAACAAAGGCCCGTCGTGAGATACACGTCGGCTGAGGCCGATGCACTCAGTCCTTACACATGCATGAAGTGGGAGATCGTGAGGGAGGGGCGGGCGATAGGATAAGCAACGGTTCATTTAGGCTTAGGATTAGGTTTTAGATTTTTTTAAATTTGATTTTAAGTTAATTAATCAACTTTAATGTGAACTTTAGGCCAATAAAATATACATATGTATATATATATATATATATATCGCTATATATATAGGTTATTTTGTTGTTCCAAACTCAACAGTCTGATCACATCGTCGAGCTTTGGTTCAAGTCGGCATCAATTGAGTCAATTTCAATACAAATGTGCATCACCGCTTTTGATATCTCGACATTAGTGCAGACTCATCTGAATTGGGTGTGAATAGTCTCACTTGATAGATTTCGATATTTCGAAGCTAACTGTTCAATCAAATTTATGAACGGAGGTCGTTCGAACATCGTCGTAGCTTCCCAACTCTTATATGTACGTCGATACATTGATTGCTCGATCGCTTGATCGGTTGATCTTTAGATTATGCAATATTTATATTATGATCGGAGATCAGTTCGACCATTTTCAGTGATGTCCAGTGCATTTTGAGCCTTAGTTTGCGTATTGTCACCTCCGAAGTCCGTCGAATTTGACTTGTGGGCTTGACCCGACTTATGGCACATATATAGAGGTCAACAATTAGTGATAACTTCATTATGTGGTGTATGGTCATTCATTTGTTATTCTTGTAAATTGTCAAATTGTTCAACAATTGTAGGAACAACAACTTTAGAAGAAATAATTGATAAAGGAATTTTTACTTTAGCTTCTTCAATTTTCACATTTCATAGTTTTGTACTCCCACTAATATCACTATTTTCAATGAACTTAGCATTTCCAGTTTCAATAATTTTTATACTATGATTAGGACAATAAAATCTATACCCTTTAGACTTTTCTAGCTTACCAATGAAATATCCACTAATTATTCTTGAATCCAGTTTCTTTTCATGTGGATTATAAATTCTTAATTTTGCTGGGCAACCCCAAACATGAAGGTGTTTTAAACTAGGCTTTCTTTCTGTCCACAGTTCAAAAGGAGTTTTTGAAACTGCCTTACTAGAAACCATGTTTAATAAATATACAGTAATTTTTAAAGCATGCATCCACAATGATAAGGGTAAAGTAGAATAACTTAACATACTCCTAACCATATCCATTAAAGTATGATTAAGCCTTTCTACAACACCATTTTGTTGTGGTGTTTCTGGCATTGTATATTGAGCACAAATGTTATACTTTTCTAGAAATTTAGCAAATGAACTAGGGCATTGTCCAGATTCATCATGCCTTCCATAATATTCACCATCTCTATCGATAATTTTCACTTTTCTATCTAATTTTCTCTCAACCTCATTAATAAGTGTCTCCAAAGCATTTATTATGAGATTTTCATGCAACAAATAGACATAGCCATAACATAAAAATCATCAATAAATCTGATAAAATATTTTTCTCTACCAAAAGTTGAAACATCAAAAGGTCCACAAACTTTAGTGTGTATAATCTTTAAAAGTTATGTGCTTCTTGTGACCATTTTCTTAATTGTGTGTTTTGTAGATTTACCTTTAATACAATCCACACAAATACCAAGATCAGTAAAATCTAAATCAGGAAGAATTTCATTCTTTACTAATCTTTGTATTCTTTCTTTAGATATATGACCAAAATGTTTATGCCATAAATAAGCTGATCTTTCATCAACCAAATCACGTTTCATTCCAACATTATGATGTAAGGTCAATAAAGTATAGCAAATAAATTGTCAAGCTTTAATTTATATAAACCATCACAAACAACAGCCAATAAAATGACTATGCTTAAATAAACTGAAACATCCATTTCCAAACTTAAAATAATATCCAGCTGTATCGAGTTTAGAAAATGAAACTACGTTTCTAGAAACAGATGGAACATTAAGAGTTTGAAAAAAGATCTAAATGATGTCCAGTATCTAAAATTAAGCTATGCGTTCCAATGGCTTCAACTGGAGCTTTGACTCGATTACCCATAACGACAAACTTTTCATTTGGCTTTATGATTTGGATCATAAGGAATCTCTGTATCACATTTGAAATATGTGTGGTACAACCGGAATCAATCCACCAAGTATTATAAGGAACTTCTATCAAATTTGATTCAAAACATACAAAACCACTTGGCTTACCTTTCTTTTCAAATCAAGCTTTACATTTCTGGCAATCTTTCTGATAGTATCCATGCTTGTGACAGAAATGACATCTATCGTACTTATGTACCTTCTTTTTGATTTGAGTAGATGACACATTAGCCTTCAAGTGTCCTTTATTTCCCTTAGCATTCCTCTTAATTAGTTTTATTTTAATTTCTGGTTGTCCCATGAGATTAACTGAGTGAATTCCTTATTTCTTAAGCCTTGTTTCCTCTTGAATAAGCATACTTTGTAATTCAACCACATTTCATTTATCTTTCATAGTATTATAGTTTATTTGGAATGGACCATATTCAAGAGGCAAAGAATTGATAATAAATTGTACAAGAAAACCTTCACTCATATTAATTCTCATGATGTTTAATCTTACTGCAATATTTATCATTTCAGTGATGTGCTCATGCATGGTACATGAACCATCAAACTTCATGGTGATCAACATACCCATTAATGTCTCAGCACGTGACTTATCAGCAGACTCAGACTAAGATAAATCTTTCACAGACTTCATAAATTCCTTTGCATTATTAGTTTTGGGAATTTTTGGCTTAATAATTTTGCTTTCTATCATTGCATAAATATTAAGCTAAATTTATTTGATCTTTCCCAAGCATCATAAAAAGACTTTTGTTCGTTGCTACTAGTAGCAATAATAGTAGCGGGCTTATCATTAAGAAGTGCTAAATCAAGATCCAAGACACCTAAATGAAACTGAATGTGTTCACTCCATTCATTAAAATTAAGCCTATTAAACTTTATAATAGACGAAGCTTGCGAATGAAGAGTAACAGAAGTAGATGCCGCAAATATTAAATGCTCACGTATTAATGTTTGAGTTATAAACACAAACACATAAAAACAGATTCAGATAACATTCATATAATCACAAAAAATGCATATTGAAGTTCTCCTTTGGGTGATACTACAATACGCAATAATAAACATAATTGATGCTCAATATCAATTTTACATAATTGTCAATTATACATACTTTAATTAAATATGTTTGCTATCTTTGGATATGCTAAACATATCTAGCCAAGTATATTAATTAACCACAATTATGTTCATAATTACAAATCGACTAATCAACCTTCGGGTGATCCTTAAATAATTTATAATCATTGAACTTTGATTACTCATAATAAATGTATAAAGTTCATTAAGTCATTTCATTATTAGCATCACATGCTCATGAGTAATTAAATAAATGTAATTTGACATTTACAAAAACTTTCTAATTTGATCACTTTGGTGATTAACAAATTATGCTTGGTATAAATATCAAATTAAATAAAATAGAAATAATTATTTCACTTGAATGAAATACATAAAGAAAATCACTAATATGTATATAATTTCATACATGAACAAATCCAATTTTAATGGTTGTTCTCTTAGCATTTACATGTAATTTTCAAATCATCAATTTCATAAGAAAATTCAATAATATAGTTTTTCTAAAAATTTAAAATATATACAAACATTATCATGCTTATATATTAAATATATTAGGGATCTCACTTAGTTTATATAAATACATTTTGTAATGTTTTATACTTGCATACATTTCTTAATGCATTTGTTTACTCTAACAAATCTTTTGCCATATATATTCATAAATCATTAATAAAAAAATGAAATCATCACATCAACTTAACGACCGTTACTTTATGTTGTTATTTAAAAAAAATTGCATTAAGCATTTAGTGAATAAATCAATAAATAATGTTAACTGAATAACAATATTTATATATTGTATTCTCAAAATATTAATTTAACAATGTGCTATAATATCTAGAAGGAATAATAAAACTTTTAATGTACTTTAACTTCCCACATATGGAAACAATGCATCATTTGAATAATAAAACCGTAATTGAATTTAACATAAAATAAAGAAAATTAATTAACAAATGAGAAGTATGACTAAACAATAAATTCACAGTGAAATGACACAATCGTCTATAAAGATACCAACCAAAATCTACTCATAATTATGTAACATGTGAAATTTAACTTCAAAACGTGCAACAAAAATTTTTTTATTATTTTTTTATTTAATGGAAAATCATATGTTCACAAACCGTTCTCTAATACAATTTGTAAGAAATTTGATTTGATTAGCTAAACATTTCTTTCTTACTCATACATACAACATAATTGTATAAACTCATAAACCCAAGATCTTGAACAAAATGATTTTCACAAAACTTTAATTAAGAAATAAATCACATACCTTGATTTGTCATGAGTTCTTTTGATTTGTGAAACAGGGTTTCTCTTCCTTCATTCAAATATTCTTCATGTAATCATCTTAATAAAGAGTACACATTAAAGGATAGGAAGAGGACCGTAGTTTCTCTATAAAGAAACACTTTATTTAATCAAATGGTACATAAACGATCGATCAAACTCTCTTGACCAATGAGATTTAAGTACATAATTAATTATTAAATAGTAAACTGAATAATAATTAATGTGAGCCACACTTAAGAATTAATTATATAATTTTTATATAACGTTTTAATCTTCAATATCACATCATAAATATCATCATCACTCACTTTTTAAAAGTGAAATGCAATTTTAAGCATAAGAAAGTGTTAGATAAGTAAATATCTAACTTTGAGTGTTAGATGTGTAAATACATAAAAATTGTATGATATGTATATAAATCTTCATAAAAAAACGATAGGTTGCTAGGCGGACAATTCATTGAGGGGCAAGCCAAGATAAAAAAAAACACCCACTTTGATAGAAACTGATCTTTGATTTTTTAGATAATTATACAAAAGATTGATTGCTAAAGAATAATGTTATGAACCATTGAATTATAGTAAGATTAAACTTGACTTATGACATTTAATTATTTTTTAATTTTATTTTAAGTTAGATTTAGGAATTATCTTCATCATGTTATAAAACATTCAATGCTGCATTTTTTTTGTATATATTTCCTCTATTTTTATGAGAATTATAAGTATAAAAATAAAATATTGCATATTTTATTTATCCTCTTTGAAAAAATTAATTTTTGATTTTGTGTAACTGGATCTAGAATTCACTTTACTAACTATTTTTGTCAATATGGTATAGATATGATATACTTAGGGGTGCACATTAGTTGGTCTGAACCAAAAAATCAAGCCGAACCAAGCTTATTTGGTTAATCTGGTTCGATTTCAAAGATCAATGTTGATTTTGGTTGAATTTTTGTGTTTGTTCGATGTTTGGTTTTGGTTCAATTTTAATTAAAAATTTTGG
Source organism: Cymbidium sinense (assembly GCA_021442155.1). Classification (NCBI taxonomy): domain Eukaryota; kingdom Viridiplantae; phylum Streptophyta; class Magnoliopsida; order Asparagales; family Orchidaceae; genus Cymbidium; species Cymbidium sinense. The sequence continues at coordinate 56,999,143 of CM038228.1, read as the reverse complement.
TTTAATCAAAAATTGATTAATTGGTAAAAAAGATTAATTAGGCAATTAGCCTCGGCCAGACCACGATCCATCCGCATGACCGCATGGCTGACCCGCTGACGCATCTTGTGTAAAATAAGGGTTTAATACTACTTCAACTCTTTGATCTTTCGACATTTCGTTCCTTAGGCATTTGACCTTCTTGTCTTTTTGTGCTAGCCACTCACGGAACGAAGAGGTGAAGATCTTTGATTCTATGTGCTCCCGACTTCGAGTCTGATTCCAACTCTTTGAGAGATAAGAACTCAATTCCATCTCTTCTCAGTCACACCTTAGTCAATGGTCATTCTTTGTTGATGTTGTGTCATGGCTTTTATCTTTGGGGTAACTGTTGTAGACGCAATCAAGGAAGAATCAAGAAGGAAGCTTCTTGTTGGTGAGGTTTAACGATTTTAATTGTTGCCTTTAGATTGCCTTCCGCTTCCTTTTTTTGGTTCTGGTGAAAAGGTTTGTGCAAGCCTTAAGGCATGGAGATTTGTTCAAAAAAACATAAAGAAAGCTTTAGCAATGATGGTTATTGCCGATGAATTGCCTTTCAAGCATATATAAGGCTGGGGATTTAAATATTTCATGTCTCAATGTTGTCCAATATTTCAGATACTTTCACGATGGACATTAACATGTGATGAGAGTGAAATTCCAAAACAACTGTTCAAGAAGTCTTGTCATAGAGTGTGTTTAAAAACTGATGCTTGGACATCCATTCAACGAAATAACTATATGTGTATCGCTGCTCATTTGATTGGAGATGACTAGAAACTCAATAAAATAGTTATAAACTTTTGTCCTATCTATATTCACAGGAGTGAGTTACTTAGGCAACAATTTGAGAAATATCTTGTTGATTGAGGGATTGATGCAATTTTTACTGTGAGAGCTGATAATGCAAGTTCAAATAATGGCATCATCACACACCTGCAAAAATAATTTGGCATAAGAGGAGGTAGTATTCTTGATGGTCGCTTCTTACATATGAGATGTATAGCTAACATTATTAATTTAATTATGCAAGATGGCCTAAAAAATATGTGAATCTGTGCACCATGTTCTACGAGTAGTGAAATACATTCATCAATCACCTATAATGCTATAAAAATTTAAAGAATGCATTGACATAGAAAAAATAAAAAATAAAAGCATGTTATGCTTAGTTGTTCCTACTTTATGGAATTCCATATTTTTAATGTTAAGTGCAGCACTTAAGTTGGAGAGAGCTTTTGAAAGATACAAAAGATTGATACTTAATTTAAATCTAAACTAGAGAAGAAAGATTTGTACAAGCATAATGTAAAGGGAGTGTTATGAGCTCAATTCAATAATTTTTGGTTCTTTTTATGTGACATCAAATACTTTTTTTCATAAAATTGCAGAAGTTCTTTGTCTTCTTCAAATTTGGCAAATGTATGATAATCCAAATGTGAGAAATATGGCTTTAAAAATGAAGGAAATTTGATAAATATTGGGGTAGTGTAGAAAAAATGAATTTTAATATATATCTTACTGTTATTTTAGATCATCGTTTCAAGCTACACTATGTAGAGTTTGTTGTTAAGGATATGTATGAAGGGCCTAATGGTGTTGCTTTGGCACAACTTATTAGATTATCATGCTATGATATGTTTCATGATTACAAAATGAAGATAGGAGGAAGCAAGATAGAGAGTGGTCTACTTGAGAAACAAAATTCTTCTAAAGGGTATATTGTTTTACAACGCAATCTTGTGGGAGAAGATATGCAATGGTAGAGAAATTCAAAAAATCTAATATTAGCAAGGATGATCTAGATAACAAATCAAATCTAGATAAGTACTTATCGAGGAGTCTATAGTCATGAATGATGATTTTGATATTCTAGGTTGGTGGAAAGTTAATGCACACATTTCTTATTCCCTCATTCATGGCTTGTGATGTTTTAGCTGTTCCAATTTCTACTGTTGCCTCAGAGTCAGTTTTTAGCATAAGTGATCTTATTATTGATGCATTTAGAAGTTTATTATCCTCAAAGATTGCACAAGCTATAATATGTGCACATGATTGAATGCGAGCAAAATGGGCAGTTAATCTTGTAAGTGTTGAAGAAAATATTAATGACATTGACAAATTTTATGAAGGTGCTTCTTAATTTCATAATTATTTATTCTTTTTATTCTTATTAATTAGAATAATTATTTATTCATTTATTTAACAGATTTAGCAAAATTTATAAGTGAAACACAAACTTCGTGACTTGTCTTGTCTTATGATCTTTGCTTGAAAAATTGCTAACAAGGCTCTTAGAGATTTTATTTTATTTAATTTTTTGAGAATGTTTGATGAGTAGTGAATTTTTTGTTGTTTACTTAATTCTATGATGTTGAATACGGACTTATGGTGACATTATCTTTCTTGCTATTTAACTTGTTTTTAGTTACTCACTTTGTTGTTATTTATTCTTTGGAGACAAAGGTAGTAGGTATTGGGTAAAATATTATATGCTTTGCTTCAATTTAGATGTCATCTTTTGAACTTTGTAGATTGAGATATATGGGTTAAATAATTTATGCTTTGCTGTCATTTAGAACTTTAGATGTAGCCATGTATATATTTTGCTACTGCTTGTGAGTTTTCATCTCTTCTAATTTGTTGGTGGAAAGTAATTTGGTTCGGCTGCTATGTTGGACTTGTTGTGGTTAGCATTTTGTTGGTTTGGTGAGCTTTGCTGGTGTATGGGGGCTCATTACATCACTATCTTTTTTGTTATTTACTTTTTGTTGTCATTTTAGATTTGTTGTGATCACCAATTTGCTGGTTTAGTTCGGCTATTATTTTAGATATGTTGTTGGAATTACTTTGTTGGTTTGATTCGGATGTTATTTTGGATATGCTGTTGGGATTACTTTGCGGATTTGGCGTGCTTTGCTGCCTGGTTTGGTTTGGCTGTTATTGTTGGATTGTTGTGGTCAGTATTTTTTTTATTTGGTGAGCTTTGCTGGTATATGGGAGCTCATTACCTCGCTTGCTTTGTTGTTAATTACATTTTTGCTGTCATTTTGGATTTGTTGTGGTCACCAATTTGTTGGTTTGGTTCGATTGTTATTTTGGATATGTTGTTGGGATTACTTTGCTGGTTTGGTTCGATTGTTATTTTGGATATGTTGTTGGGATTACTTTGTTTGGTTTGGTTATTTGTTATTTTGGATATGATGTTGGGATTACATTACTAGTTTGGCGAGCTTTGCTGCCTAATTTGGTTTGGCTATTATTGTTTGATTTGTTGTGGACATTTTCTTTGTTTGGTGAGCTTCACGGTATGGGAGCTCATTACCTCACTCTTTGCTATTAATTACATTTTTTGCTATCATTTTGGATTTATTGTAGTCACTAATTTCTTGATTGGTTATTTTGGATATGATGTTGGGATTACTTTGATAGTTGGTGAGCTTCTTTCGGTTTGGTTATTTGTTATTTTGGACATGGTGTTGGGATTACTTTGTAGGTTTGGCGAGCTTTGGTGTCTAGTTTGATTCAGTTATTTTGTTGGATTTCTTGGACATATGATCACCATTTTGCTAGTTTGGTTTGGATTTACTAGTTTGGCATTTGTTGTGGTTGATTTTTTTGAATTTACTTACATGCCACTGAATTTACATGCATGCCTCTTTATACTAAATTCTTATACTCTAATTTTCATTATAGGCAATGATAGAAATGATTAATATAGAAATATGGCTGGTGACTTTTTTTGGTGTTATTGCTCTCCTAGAGGCTTAGAGCTGGTGATTTCTCAAATTTATTATTGCTCCATAAGTATACATGATGATTACATTTTTCAGATATTATACTTGAATTTTGTGAACAAGTGATATTTTTATAGATGAGCTTGAGCCTCAATCTATAAATCTATATATATATATATATATATATATATATATATATATATATATATATATATATATATATATTCTTATTCTTGCAGGTTTGAAGGTTTCAAGGAGAAATGCTAGGAATGCGCTCAACATAAGTGATACTTCTACAGTATATTCAAATTTATTCACTTAAATGTGGCAACAAATATGAATCATGATGTACTTCTATATTTTTTCTTCTTTTTTTTTGTTAGTAGTTTTTTTTTTCTTATTTGATGCAGCTTAAATTATACTAATATGAAATCATCTTTACGATATGTATATATTTAGTTTATGTTTTTTAATATGCTTATATTATTCGGTTTATTCGGTTTTTTTGGTGCTAATTTGCTCGGTTCGATTTTTTTATTTATTATTTGGTTTGACTAAAATTTCAACCAAACTAATCGATTGAATGCATCCTCTAGATATACTATTTTATAATTTTTTTTCATAATTTTTAAATTTATAGATTTATAGATATAATAGGATTGGCGTTTGAAATTTGCATTCAAAACTAAAATTTTAAATATAAAAAAGTACTTTATTTTATCTTAAATCCTTAAAACCACTTTACAAATTATCAAAATTCATTTTCATTCTCCATTGCTATCAGAGCTTAGAGAGAGGGGGAGATAAAGCAAAAGAAAAGGCAGAGGGATAAAATCAAGATTTGGAGATTTTATAAGTTAAGAAATTTAATCTAAAAAATAAACAACATAGAATAGCATTGCCTTTCTTTTGTTTATGGTGATTTTATTACATGATTTTTTTTATTTAATTAGTACAGAGTTTATAAAAATTAAAGTATATCAATATTTTAGAAAGATTCATAATATAATTTTAATATATTATTGTCCTATTTATTGTGCATATTCACTATTATCATATTTGAATTTTTTTTAATTTTTTCTTTTATATTTTTTGCAGTTGAGAAAGGCACATCTATGGCTACTATAATTTTGAGTTCACTCAAAAGCAGCACATGATAGATTGGCTTTAATGACTTTTCTCATCCAATTCAATTTGATTTTTTTTGTTTTTTTAATTAAAAAATTTTATATACATATCATACAATTTTTATGCATTTACATATCTAGCACCCAAAATTTAATATTTACAAAAATAGCATTTTTTTTCTATTAAGTTTACAAGGAATTGAAATTTTTTATCGAAATTCAAATTAATTTAGTTGACTTGAACCGTAATTTGATCCATCCGTTGTTTAATAAAAATAAACTTAATTTAATTAAATATATCTTGCATATAAAATTTTAATTAAAATTTATATTTTATCAATTTTATATAATAATATTTTTGAAAATAATATAGAATTATATGACATTTTATTAATAATAAGGTATCAACAACTCATGTATGTATGTATGTATATTTATTGTTTAATTTATTTTAGAATGAAGATTTTTCAACTAAATAATTGTACCAAATTAAATGAAAATAAGTATGTGTAATATAAATTTATTCTTTTACAAAATAAAAAAGGATTAAAAATAGTGATCTAACGAATAATTTGTTATAGAACATTTCAATATTATAAGTTTCATAGTTGTCTTCAACTCTTTTATAATTATCTCATTCCTATCATTGCTATTTTAGGTATTCATAATAAAAAATTGATTTATTTGTGAGATTAAATACAATATGAAAATCTCATCACAACATTATATTGGAACTTATAAACTCGCCATAATAACTACAGAAAATATATGTTGTGGTTTGACAAATACCTTATATTAAGGGACATTAATATACAAACCTCACAATTCTTATATATTTACATATCAAACACCTAAACATTCACATTTACATAAATAGCATATACATCTTTAATATTGTATCAAAAATTGTGCTATCATTGATTTTTTAAAAGTGAAATGTATATTTTCATGCATAGAAAAAGTATAAATATATATGCATGAAATTTTAGATGTTAGATATGTAAATACATAAGAATTAAGTACTATATATGTAAATTTTTCTTTATGTTATAATCTTATTTATTAGTCATAAATAGTTTATCCTAAAATAATTTAAACATATAAAAGGTAGTAATCTTTGTGGCCAAGAGCTATATTAATAGAAATTAATTTGTTGGCCTCACCTATTGCTATTAATCAAATTATTCGATATAATAAAATACTTTTTCTTCAATTAATGAGCTATTCCAGATGTTATTATCACTCAAATAATTATGAATAAAGAAATAGATCAAATGGCATAAACTACAAATGGAAATTTAGAAATTACTTTCATATTTCAAATTATTTAACAAATAATGCAAATAATTTGTATTGTTTTGTGAATTATTCAAGCATGGAATCAAGTAAGGAGAATAATTTGAGATTTTAAAATGGTATTTACACGTTGACAAATAAGGATCACTTTTGCTTTTATATTTTGTTTTAAAATAAAACAAATTTATTGATAATTGTTGTTGTTAAGAACATCAAAACATGTTTATTTTTTAGTTTTTTAAAAATATTTTTTTTATTTTTAAAATTAAATTATATAATAAAAAATAACTATTTTGAAACAAATAAATTTTTTAAAAATAACATAAAAATGAAAAAATATATTAATAATTGATCTCAAATAATCCTAATACTTTTAGGAGAATTTTAATCTACTAAAAAATATTTTATTTTGAAATCACTATGCATTTTGAAATCATTTTTCTCTTTACATTTAAAAATTACATTTTTATTTGAAGAATCCATATAAAATTGTATTTTTTTGGGACTATTAATTATATTGTCTTAATATAGTAAAATAAAACAATAAATTTGATAGAATTATATTTTATTTTTCTTAAAATCTTAAACATCTAAACATTATTTGTTTTTTAAAATAATATTTTTATCTTTTAATTAAATTAATTAAAAATATTAAAATAACAACATTAAAATAATAAAATTTTAATATTTTAAACTATTAAAATAGAATATAAAAATTTAAACTCAAATTATGTTATTTTGTCAAGATTTAAATCAGATTTTGTCAATTTGCATTTGAAAAACATAATATATAGTAAATAAATACAAAAGCTAGTAAGTATATTGAACATGTGTATATCACAGCAATTATGTGGCTATTGAAGGACTCATCATCAGATACTTGATAGGTGAGGTAAGTATGTCGGTGACTCACAGTGAGTACTTCTCAGAAACTCAACTCAGTTCCTCTTTGAGATGAGTCTTCAACCTCTACATCGATGCTTGGGCATTTGGTTCTTTCTCGAGCCATCAAACAAGCCTTGAGGAGAGTTCAATGGGCAATTTTAGGCAGTTCCGATGAGTGTGTGAGTCATCAAGAAATCATTAACAAGATAATCACAATTTTTATTTATGCTAGGCAGTTAACTTATAATAAAATAATCAAAAATCATCACATTTTATAAAATTAGTCTGCACAAATGCAGTCTGTGCTTGATAGGTTGATAGGTGAGGCAAGTCGATGTCGGCGACTCAGTGAGTACTTCTCAAGCAACTCCGTTCCTCTTTGAGATGAGTCTTCTGAACCTACTGAGATCGATGCTTGGGCGAGTGGCTAGTTCTTTCTCCTGAGCCATCAAACAAGCCTTCAATGGAGAGTTCAATGGGCAATTTTAGCTGAGTTCCAATAGTAGAGTCGGTGAGTCATCAAGAAATCATTAACAAGAGAAACACAATTTTTATTTATGTTGGCGAGTTAACTTATAATAAAAATTAGTTAATCAAACACGATGGCATTCATTTTATAAAATGTCTATCAGAGCACAAATGCGTCATAGCGCTTTGCTTGATAGGTGAGCGATGTCGGCGACTCTTGAGTACTTCTCAAGCAACTCACCTCGTTCCTCTTTGAGATGAGTCTTGAACCTGATGCTTGGGCCTTTTTTAAAATCAAAGTAAAAAATGGTGAGAAGTGTTGGGAATTTTTTTTTGAAATGGGCTGTCATGAATTTAATTATATTATCGCTATCTTATTTTAAGCTTATTGATTTTGTGATAATAAAGATTAATTAATATTAGCTTTTGAGACATCTTAATTTTATATGAAATTATCATATCAAGAGACCAATTTTTTATTTTATTTTAATGATGGTGAAATAAAATGAAATGCACTCATATAAATGAGTCAGTCCCCAATTTAAATGGTGAAATTCTCATTTTAATGTATGCTTGAGTGAAAAGAAATCTCTCTCTCTCTCTCTCTCTCTCTCTCAGAATACTCATTTAGTTAAAGGCTAATCTGCATTAATTTTTATTTTTATTGAATCTTTTTGATTAAATCTTCTGATTTGATGAGATCATAGATAAATTTATTTTTTTTATTTTTATATATTTCCAACAAATTATGAGCTAGGTTATCAAGTTGAATCGTTGAAAAATGATTTTTCCTCTTCATTTTTTATTATTATTTATTTGAAAATTTTAGATTAAAAGTACATAATTCAAAATATTTTAAAATAATTTGATCATTTGCATGAAGTTCGATATTTAGATGATTTTTTTTCATTATTGATTTTAGTAAAATAATATAGCTAAATTTCATACTTTGATCACAATTTTAATTTTTCTTGATCGATATATTTATTCTTGTCATTGTGATCTTAATATAAAAAAGGAATATGAAATATTTTTATATTTTCATTTATAATATAAAATGATATTTAGATTAAAATAAAAGAATATGTAACATTTTTTGGCATATATTTAATAATTATATATAAGTTAGTATAAATATTATAATTGATATGACGTGAAAATTCTACTAGTTAAATATCGATGTCAGCATTTATTACGAATCAAGACTAAGATCAAGCATTATCAATCGATTTTAAACGTATTTATAGTCAAATCGAACATCTTATCTTTGGATCCCTTTATCTCATATTAACTTCATTTGAGCATTCAAATACTTAAAATACATCAAATGATTGAAGAAATTATTTTGAGTCATTGATGGAATTAGTGGTTATTTTGCATGTATTAAATGTATTCTAATCTATAATAGCCCATCATTTTTTTCACATAAAGACAAGCTAAAGATGATCTAAAGCGAAAATCCTCAAGCATAATCGAGCACTCGGCGGTTGCCGACCACCATCGGCCGCCAATCGGTCATCCGCCGTCATCGGTCATTTATGCCGCCAAATCAGCCATCTCGCGGTCACCACCATGGTCATCATACTTTACCATCGCTTTATCATTTATTACCATGCGCCATCTCAGGGTCACCACCATCGTGTCGGTCATGTCACTATATCGCGATTTCATTGCAGACCACCCGTCGGTGCCAACCACCTTGTCAGCCCATCATCATCATTCTTTGGTCAGCCATCATTACCATGCCGGTCTTTGCCGCCCCATCGCGGCCATCTCCGTCGGTCACCACCACGACCTTCATCGTCGGTCGACCACCCCCGTTGGTCACCACCACCACGCCGCTATGCTACCACCGACTACCCGGCGCCATGCGCCTCGTGCACCATGCGCTATTGCCGCACCACCACCGACCACCGTCGCCACACCACCATCAATCGCCGTCGTCGTCAGCGTCGTCGGTCATCATCGCTAAGTCCTCATTCTGCCGCCAGCCATCGTCGGTCACCTCCGCCGGTCACCACCACGACGACCATCATCGTCAGTCGCTGAGACCCGCTGTTCATCATCTACTTACTACCCATTACACTCATGGTTATATATTTATTGTTGTCTGGGATTCTCATTGTCACCCTTCTCATATACAATTTTATAATCCGTTATGGAAAATTTTGTACTCGACAAATACATAGTTGAAGATTTTACTAGGCTAGGCCATGATTTTTCCCTTTTTTGATATTTTCTACGTAAAATCCGGAGTTTTATTATTAATTCTTCAAACATATTGTGTGTCTTGGACTCATAACAAAGCTAAAGTAAACTTGTGCTCTACCCGATTTTCTAGCATGCAACAATAATTATTCTATTTAATTAGTTATCACTATAATATGAAACGGAATATTTGTAATGTAATTTAGCTGAATATAGCGGAAACGTTTTATACTACTTTTCAATTTATTTATTACATTTATTTATTTTTAACATTTTATACTATAAATTATATATGAAATTGTTTGCTATAACATTATTTATAATGTTTCATATTTATTTCAAATTTTAAATCCATCTTTGTTATTCTGAAATATTTTATATTTAATTACTTTGTGCAATTAATTTTAAACAGAATATTTGTTAGTAAATATAATAATTATAGTTACTGTTTAATATTTCTAAAGATTTTCTATTTCAAAGTTTTTTTTTAATATTAAGCATTTATGTATAAATATTCTATTTTAAATTTTATGTATAATTATTATTTTGACATTCGATAAATATTTTCTAATTCAATATATATAATTTGATTTCTAATGTGAAAAGAGAATGCTTATTTTTATTAATTATAATATTATGCATTCTTTTCTTTTCATCAATATACATAGTATCTAACTTAATTAATTGCTTTATTCAAATATGAGTTTGCTATTTTGAGTTTGCTAAAATTTATTTTGTAATATCAAATAGATTCCGATAACATAAATTAAAATATTTATTAAAATATTACAGTTAATATTTATTATTTCAAAATAATTTAAATTAAAATATTATGTCATCAATCTCTGCCTATATCAATTTATTTATTTTTGAAATATGAATATTACATATGGATTATATTTAAATCTATGCAAAAAAAAAATGAAAGGAATATTATTTTTGGCCAGATTCTGTGCAGTAACAAATATGTGATAAATTTATATTAATCATGCATCTGATATATCGATAGATAGCATATTGTTGGCAATTTTATCAATATTTGTTGGTAATTTTAAGAGTATCATTTACAAATTATTATTTATATCCAAAGACTAAATTATAATGTTGTGTTAGGTATCCTATATGTGTCTATTTTATTAAATATTTTATTTCAACCATATATTTTGTTCAAATTATATATGCATATAAAAATATTGTGAATTGTGAGTATTATTTTCTATTCTTTAAATTTATGTTTCCTCTATATCTGCCAATTTGAATAACATTCAAGTGCTCAATGACACTAACTTTAAGAAATGGAAAGAGCATATCACTGTTGTTCTTGGGTGTATGGATCTTGACTATGCTATCCGGACTGAACGTCCTCCCGCCCTTACTGCAGAAAGCACAATTGAACAAAGGGCTAACTTTAAAATGTGGGAGAATTCTAACCACATGAATCTTATGATCATGAAGTATTACATTCCAGAAACCATAAGAGGTGCAATGTATAAAGAGAAATGTGCTAAAAAGTTTCTAAGCCAAATAACATACTGTTTTGTTAATTTTGAAAAGGTCGAAGTGAGTACTATTCTTAGTAAACTCGTTTCAATACGGTATAAAGGCAATGGAAATATAAGGGAGTACATTATGGAGATGTCTACTTTTGTCACTAGACTGAGAGCACTAAAATTAGAGATGTCTGATGACATTCTTGTGCACTTAGTTTTGGTCTCTCTTCCTGCACAATTTAATCCATTTAAGATAAGTTATAATACTCAAAAGGAAAAAAATAGACTCTTAATGAGCTCATTGCTCAATGTGTGCAAGAGGAAGAAAGATTGAAGCATGATAAAATAGAAAGTGCTCACTTAGCTACTTCCTCTCGTGACATTATTACTAAAAGAAAAAGGACTTATAAAGGCAAAGGAGCTGCACATAAATGGACTTCACGGCATAAGGCGCAACATAAACAAGATAATGATGTTACTTGTTTCTTTTGTGAGAAGGCTGATCATGTGAAGAAGGATTATCTCAAGTATGCAAATTGGCTGGTGAAAATGGGTAAACTTCTCAACTTTGTTTGTTCTGAAGTTAATTTATCCTTAGTACCAAATCACACTTGGTGGATAGATACAGATGCAACTACTCACATAAGTGTGACTATGCGGGGCTGTCTAAGAAGATAAATGCCAATCTTATGCTGAAAGATTCATCTATGTGAGAAATTACAATAAAGCTCAGGTTGAAGCAATGTGCTTATATAGATTATATCTAGAATTTGGTTGTATTTTGAATTTATGTGAGACTTTTTATGTGTCATCATTTAGACAAAATTTAATTTTTATTTCTTGTTTGGATAAATATGGTTATTCTTGTTCATTTGGAAATGAAAATTTTAATCTCTTTCAGTATTCAAATATTACAGAGATGAGGATGCTCAGGTGGATGAGTGGCTTTACCCTTAGAGATAGAATGCAAAATGAGTATGTTAGGAAAAAGTTGGAGTAGCTCGGTGGTAGATAAGATTAGGGAGAGTCGCTTAGATGGTTTGGCCACATAAAGCGTCGGTAGTCAGACCGATTAGGAGTAGATGCATTAGATTTGCCTTATGTTAAGAAAAGGTAGACCTAAAAAGACTTGGTTAAGATGTATAAAAATGATCTTAGTATACTTGAATTAAATGAGAATTTGACACATAATAGGACACAATGGAGACAAATGATTCATGTAGCCGACCCCACCTAGTGGGATTAAGGCTTGTTGTTGTTGTTGTTGTTGTTGTTGTTGTAGTATTCAAATATTATTAGTGCTGATTCTTTGGTTAATAATCTATATAAATTAGATATTTCTGCTTCACAAATTAATGAAACATTACATGCAAGCAATTTTGGCAAAAAGCAAAAATTAATGAATGAGAATTCATATATATTATGGCACAAGTGTATGGGACATATTTCTAAACATAAAATTAAAAGACTTGTGTAAGAAGGAATTCTTGATTCTCTTGATTTTTCAGATGATAAACTCTATATAAGCCAACAGTATTTCATTACTTTCATAGATGATTATTCTCATTATGGTACTTATACTTGATTTAAGAGAAGTCGCAATCACTGGATGTATTCAAAATTTTTAAGGCTGAAGTTGAAAATCAACTTGGAAAGAAAATAAAAGGCACAAATCGGTGGTGGTGAATACTATGGTAGATATGATGGATCAAGTGAACAACATCCAGGCCCTTTTGCCAAATATTTAGAAGAATATGGCATCGTTCCTCAATACACCATGGGGACTCTAAGTCAAAATGGTGTAGGTGAGAGACGAAATTGGATCCTTATGGATATGGTTAGAAGTATGATGAATCAATCTTCTTTACCAAAATCACTTTGGAGAGAAGCCTTAAATAATACAGTTTACATCCTTAATAGTGTTCCAAGAAAAGCAGTAGCTAAAACCTAATATGAACTATGGATTGGGAAGAAGCCTAGTATTAGGCATCTTCATGTCTGGGGATGTCCTACTGAAGCTAGGTCATATAAGCCTAATGAAAGAAAATTGGACTCAAGAATTATAAGCTGTTATTTTGTTGGATACTCAGAAAGGTCGAAGGGTTTTAAGTTTTATGACTCTTCAAATAAATCCTTAGTCGAGACGGGCAATGCTAAATTTATTGAAGAAGTTGAATATGATGGGAGTAATAAACCTAAAAATTTTATATTTGAAGAGCAATTTATTACTCTTCCTATAGTTATAATAGAAAATGATCATATTCAAGTTATTAATACGGATAATCAAAATATTCTTGAGTTAACTCCCACTCATACTGAGGAATCACAACAACCTCAAATTGAAGTGTTATTAATAAAATCCACTAGGGAGAGGAGATTAGTAATTTCAGATGATTATGTTGTGTATCTCCAAGAACATGAGTTTAACATTAGGTTGGAGAGTGATCCAATCTCTTTTAGTCAAGTCAAACAAAGTGTTAACTCTCATAAATGGATAGAAGCCATTGAGGATGAGATGAAATCAATGAAATATAATGATATTTGGGATCTTATCAATTGCCTAAATCAATAAAATCTATTGGTTGTAAATGGATTTTAAAACCAAATGGGATTCAAAGGGAATGTCGAAAGATATAAAGCATGTTTAGTTGCTAAAGGTTTCACTCAAAGGAAGGCATTGATTATAAAGAGACTTTCTTTCTGGTTTCTTCGAAAGACTTTTTTAGAATCATTATATTACTAGTAGCTCATTATGATTTAGAGTTATATCAGATGAATGTAAAGACTGCATTTCTCAATGGCGACATTGAAGAAACTATATATATGATGCAACTAGAAAATTTTCAATCTTGATTCAAAACACATAGTATGCAAATTAAAGAAATCCATCTATGGTTTAAAGCAAGCTTCCGTCAATGGTATGAGAAATTTGATCAACATTACTTTTTTTGTTTTAAAAAAAATTGATCAATCAATGCATTATCATAAAATAAGTGGGTAAATTCATCATCCTAGTGTTATATGTTGATAATATTCTATTGGAAAGTAGTGATATAGACCTTTTGCATGAAACCAAGAAAGTTCTTTCAAATAAATTTGAAATGAAAGTTCTTGGGAATGCATCTTTGTGTTGGGTATACAAATTTATCGAGATTGTTCGTGGAATACTTGGTTTATCACAAAGGCATATATTGATAAAGTGCTTAATAGATTTGGCATGAAAGATTATGCACCAAGAGATACACTCATTGCTAAAAGTGATAAATTCAGTTTGCTTCAATGTCCAAGAAAGAAAGAAATGGAAAAGATCCCTTATGCATCTGTAGTAGGGAGTTTTATGTATGATCAAGTTTGTACGCGTCCGGATATTGCGTACATTGTTGGAATGCTTGGTAGATATTTAAGTGACCCAAGAATGAATCATTGGAAAGCAGTAAAATGGGTTATGCAATATCTAAAGAGAACAAAAGACTTTATGCTTACATATCGAAGATCAGATCATTTGGAGATCATGGGGTACTCCGATTCTAATTTTGTTGGTTACCTCGATAGTAAAAGATCTACTTCATGTTATATTTTTCTTATTAGCTGGAGGAGCTATATCTTGGAAAAGTGCTAAACAATCACTTATAGCTTCTTCCACTATGGAAGCAGAATTTATAGCTTGTTATGAGACATCAAATCAAATAATTTGGCTACAAAATTTTATCACTGGCCTAAATATTTTTGATGGAATAGAGAGACCATTAAAAAAAATTTGGATAATAGAGCCGCTGATTTATATTCAAAGAACAACAGGAGTTCATCAAAATCAAAGCATATTTACATAAAATTTCTTGTTGTAAAAGAAAGAGTTCAGAGTTCTCAAGTATCTATTGAACATATTAGTACAAATTTTATGATTGCAGATCCACTTACAAAAGGTTTACCATCTAAAGTATTTCATGAGTATGTGGCTCATATGGGAGTGGTTTACTTTGATGATATGCTAACATAGTGAGAGTTTGCTTATGATGTTCAATGATTGTAAATATATTTTTTTGATCAGAATAAAGTATTGTTATTATCTTATAGTTGAAAACTCTGAAATAAAGTTATGTAGTTTCAATTGCAATTTAGCATAAATAAATGAAACTATATGTATAACTCTTTTGAGTTATAATATAGGACCAATTGGAAATAGACATGATATATGATCACATTACATGAAATTTTCATGCTACACATTCATACTTGATATATGTCGTTAATCATATTGATTTAGTAATCATTGATGGGTCTTGTTATAGAAAAATTATAATAAAGATCACTTTGATTCTATATTAATATTATTAATGGATGAGATTGTCTAAAGATATTCCTCTTTGAAGATAGCAAATATTGAGCTCTTAAAGTATTTAATAATATATAATTGTCAAGCAATATATATGTGGCCCAAGTGAGAGATTGTTGGTAATTTTTGAATGTGGACTCACATATGAATTTAATTATACCTTATCCGCTATCTTATTTTTAAGCCAATTGATTTTGTGATCAAATAAAGATTAATTAATTTTAGGCTTTTGAGAGGAGACATCTTATTAATTTTGTATAGAATTATCATGTGTAGAGACCGAATATTTTATTTTATTTTAATGATGTGCTGAAATAAAATGAAATGTACTCAAATATAAATAAGGTCATGGTCTTTATTCTAAGAATGAAGTTCTCATTTTACTCATATCTCATCTTGAGTAAGAAGGTCTCTCTCTCTCTCTCTCTCTCTCTCTCTCTCTCAAGAACACCCCTTTAGAAGTGGAAGGCCAAAATCCCACATTAGCTCTTCCATAGATCGATCGCTTCCAATTAAATCTTCTTGATGATTTGACCTGGGATTCGGGCTAGATAAATTTATTTTTATCTTTATATGTTTCCAGCAAGAAGTGGACATGTAACAAATTATTAGCATATTTTTAACATTTTTGTTAATCAATGGGCATTTATAACAACAACAAAATTATCATTAATATTAAATTTTGAGAGAAAATATTTTTTTCATTTATATATATTAATATGATTGAGATGTAATATTAATTAAGTAAATATGATAGATTTTAAAAAATATATATATACATGGTAAGTGAATCCCTCAAAATATTTAAGGACACTTGGTATGCATGCACTTGATATGTTTAAAGTTCACTTGGTCTAAAATTAGAAAAATATATATTTTTTAAAAATAATAAATTAATTATATTTCATCATGTAAATAGATATAATAATAGATTAAATGAACTATGTTAAATTATTACGCCTTTAAAAATGTTTATACATATAATCAATTTTAACTCAATTCAAGATAAAATTTAAATTAAATTCATGTGTGACAAAATAGAAAAAATTAAATTAAATTTATTTAAATTTGACTCGATATCATCTCTGTATTAAGGAAAAGTAAATATTCAACAGATGTCACAAATCAATTTTTTTATAATAATAAGAGACATAAGCAAAGAGTAAGAGAGTATGATTATAATATCTACTATTTATCTCTTTTATATCTTCCTCCATCCTTAATTTGTAATGGCCTATCCCATGTGGTCATGATGTGTTTAGGGTTTAGAATAGGAGGCATGATATATACCATCCATAAGATTTAATTCCATTAGAGAAGTACTTATAACTACTATATACTCATTGATTTAAAATTATTGTTATTAGTAGGGGAATTATAGTCAATGGAGGACAAGGTTGTAAATTAACAGAGTCAAGCAGGGTAAACATTTTATGGAATTTAATCATTTACTTTTTATGGAGTTTCCAATAAGCTTGAACATGGCCCAAATTTTAAATTTTGGTTTAAACTTGAGCCAAAAAAATTTAGCATTAATCAAACTTAACTAGTTCTACTTTTATGCTAATAATTTAATCATATAGCTTACTTACTAGATGAATTAAATTTCTAAATTTTTATTTAAAACTAGCATAATCCATTAGGTGGTAATTAAATTATATATTAAAATTTAAATATTGATATGAAAATAATTAAATCTATTTATTTGATAGTTTCATCATATATATATATATATATATATATATATATATATATATATATATATATATATATATATATACATCAAATAAAATATAAAATAATTTTAAAACATACATTACAAGAAAATTGATTCAACAATATAAGATAAGGCATTAAATAAAAAGTTTAACCTAGTTTATTATGTTTTTGAGAAATAACAAATGAGTATATTTAAGATTATAAATGAATAAATAAATGATATTTAGACTTATTTATTTATATAAGTAAACAAAAATTAGCACACATCAGTTGACTATTTATAATAAAAAATAGCAAATTAAAAATATATGTATATATATATAGTTTAAACAAAAGAAAATTTTACATACATAGGACACAATTCTTATGCATTTATATATGTAACACTAAAGTTTGATAATTACAAATATAATACTTTTTCTATGCATGAAAAAGTATATTTCCCATTAAAAAATTAATGATAGTGTTATTTGTTATGTAATATTAAATATTTAAATGCTATGTATATAAATATGAAAATTTAGGTGTTAGAATTATGTGCTATGCATGTAAATCCTCTTAAAAAAATTGAGAGCACATAAGTAATTAAATTTCATGCTTAGCATGCAAAATTTTTTTTATTATTATTTTTCCATGATTGAAGGAAAACAAAAACATAAGGGTGAATATAAGTATCTGCAGAAATAACTTTCGCAATCATATCAAAGAAATAAAATAAAATTTTATAAAATAATTATAAAAGCCATGATTGAAGGAAAATAACTAGTGAACAAAAGCTTTATTGGCTAAAATTCTAAGTCATATATTACAATAGAAAAATAAAAGATTTACAAACATACCAAAACTTATGTCAATATATACTACTTAAAATTTAATATTTACATACATAAATATATAGCACTTTTTTTATAGATGAAAAAATAAATTTCATCTTAAAAAGACAATGATAGTGATATGTTTTATGTGAAATTAAAATTAAAATTATTTTTATAAATATTAAAGTTCAAATGTTTATTATATAAATATATAACATTTATGTAGTATGCATGTAAATCACGAAAATTTTAATAAAAAGCAAGAATAAGTGAAAATGCTTCATCATACAATCATTCACTTAGGAGATCTCAAAGAACATTTTTGCATAATCCCAACTCAACATCGGATCATATATGCCTTTTCGTATAGAATTCTCAACCCATAACTATTTAAAGTAAAACAACCTTAAAAGCAATGAAGAGAAAGAAGAAAGGTTTATTCTACAACTTACACCCCTTTCTTCTTCAAGGATTTCTGATGTCTCTTGCCATTAGTTGAATGAAAGAGAAGAAAGACTAAGAAAAATCAAAATCGATGTTATTACGTGCCTTGATCTCATGCACCCACGAAATAGCCTCTCTTCTTTCCATGCT
>CM038228.1:56898853-56980353 GCA_021442155.1 Cymbidium sinense | reverse complement strand
ATCAGGAGTTGTTTGTCAGTGTGACTTCGATGGCGTTAACATGTATGGAAGAATTGAATTGAATCCGGGAGGATTTTGACCTATCCGGTTGTTGTGGCATTTACTTTCGATGGCGTTAACGTGTGGAGTAGTATAAAGTTTGACCTATTCGAGGTTGTTTATCATATGTTTGCTCGATGGCGTGAACTGGAAGAGGTTGAATTGAATCCGGAGGATCTTTGATTATCCGAGGTTGTTTGTCGAGTGTTACCCGTGCGTTAACCCGTGTGGAAGAGGTTGAATTGAATCGAGATTTTGACCATCCAAGGTTGTTTGTCGAAATGTTGCGATAGCGTTAACCGATGGCGTTAACACTGAAGAAGAGGTGGAAGTCCACAGGACCTTTTGACCTATCATAGGTTGTTTGTCGAGTCTTTGCTCGATAACTAACTGTATGGAAGAGGTCGTATGAAGTCCAGGACCTTTGACCCATCTAGGTTGTTTGTCGAGTCTTTGCTCGATGGCGTTAACGTATGGAAGAGGTCGTAGGAAGTCCACCAAGGACTTTTGACTATCTAGGTTGTTTGTTAGAGTCTTTGCTTGATGGCGTTAAGCTGTGGAAGAGGTGTAGGAAGTCCACCGAGGACCTTTTGACTATCTAGGTTGTTTGTCGAGTCTTTGCTCAATGGCGTTAACTGTGGAAGAGTGTAGGAAGTCCACCAAGGATCTTTTGACTATCTAGGTTGTTTGTCGAGTCTTTGCTCGATGGCGTTAACCGTAAGAAGGTCGTAGAAGTCCACCAAGGACCTTTTGACCTATCCTAGGTTGTTTGTCAGAGTCTTTGCTCGATGACGTTAACCTGTATGGAAGAGGTCGATTAAAACATCCGTTTGTGATTGTAGCCAAAGTTGCTCCTTAACCCTGGTCTCATTTTTCCATGAGTATGAGTGGAAAAACATAATTTGCAAAGCTATATCTCTTCTCAATGTTAAAATATCCTCTAACTTTGACTTGTTTCTTGGGATGGTAATCGATTAGATGCTTAACATGGGTGATCTTCTGAGATTAAGAGTTGCCCCCCAGTTTTTGACAAAATCTGAATAAACAAAGTTTGATGAATCTTCATTCTTCAATTGCGCTCCTTAAATGCTTGAAATGCTCCACCTCGATGGTGGTTTTGATCTTGTTGGGGAACTTGGTCGCCATACAAGATGAAATAATGGGAATCAGGTTCCCACAGACAGCGCCAAACTATTGCGTGCTAGAAAACCAGTTGCGGTAGAGTAAAAGTTTTAGCCTTAGCTTCTTTGTGAAATCCAACACAGGGTATTTAAAGAGTGAACAATAAAACTCCAGAATTTTTTACGTGGAAAACCTCAAAAGAGGGAAAAACGGGGCTAAGATAAAAGCTTCCACTATGTATCATTTGAGTACAAGATCTTCCGTCTGGGATTACGAATTGTATATGAAAATGGACAACGATTCTTGTAATACGATGTTGGCACGATGTTGGCGGCGATGTTGGCGATGATGTTGTGGCGATGTTGATGGCGATGTTGACAACGATGTTGGCGGCGATGTTGGGATAGGGGACAAGCGATATGACCGAAAATTCCACTAGTGAAGCACGAATCTTGGCGTAGAAAGCAATCAATCGTGAATCAAGACTAGCGATCAGCGGTTATTATCAATCGACTCTTAAACATGGAGTGTTTTATAGTCAAATCGGCGTCTTGGCGAGCGAATCTAACAAGCCCAAGATATCATAATTCGACATCATTTGATCATTCAAATACACAAAATACAAATGATCAAGGGGATCATTTTGAGCCGATGAAGTGGAGTAGTGCGGGTTTTGCATGTATTCTGAGGCGCCACTCCTCCAATCATAAATAGCCCCTTCCTCATGAGGGGAGCCCGCAAGAGAGAGAGCTCTAAAGATCCTCCAAGCACACGAGCCGCTCGGCGATTACCGTCATGCGTCGGCCCGTAGCCATACCGTGATCCTTCCGTTGTGACTTGCGGTCATCATCACCGACCACTATCGTCGTCATCGCCATCGTCGTCGTCAACATCGCCATAACATCGTGGTCAACATCATCGTCCATCGTCATCGTTGATCGTCGTCATCGTATTAGTCAACATCGTTATTAGCTGTTGTCCCTTTCTCATATATCAATTTTGTAATCCGGTCGAGAAGATCTTGTACTCAGATACATAGTGGAAGCTTTCTTGGGCTAGGCCCGTGGTTTTCCCTCTTTTTGAGTTTTCCGTAAAATTGCGGGTTTTATTGTTCACTCTTTAAATACACGTGTCTTTGGATTTCACAACGAAGCTAACTTTACTCTACTCAGGTTTCTAACGCACAAGTGATAAGAGCAACAAGGATAGAGATGATACCTACAACTAAACATGCTTTGGGATAGAGCATTGGCTTCTTTGTAATCTTCCAAATATATATTATCCTAGAGCACAGAGGAAGACATGTATAATATGTCTTAAAACATATTAAATATAATATCATTATTAATTAAACATCTAATAATGCATTTTCTATATAGCATGAATACTTATTAGATTCTTGGAACCTTTTCTAGCCTTATTTTGAGACAAATGATAAACATCACATTCAATAAGCAATAAGCAATGAGTAGGTTTGAGGAGCTATGCGATAATATGTGGTGGTAGATTTGCATTGGGGACACTATATATTATAATAGGACACCTAAGGATAGTGTTAACGAAGTAGATCAATGACAATAAAATATTAATTTTTTAATATATATTTTATAAAAAAATAATTATCTAAATAAAATTATTTATTTATTATTTTTGTTAGTCTTTTTTGTTTCTTTTTTTCTATTTATAATAAGTAATTAAAATATTTTATTTTTACTCAAATGATTTTATATTAGTAGATTTTAATGATTATTGATAATCAATTAAAACTTACATTATGTATATGTGAGTTCATGAATTATTTTCATTCTAAAATGCATGGGAAGGGTTGATAAAAAATAATAAAAAAAGAAAGACATTTTATATCATCTTGTTTTCAAGTTATTAAAACTAGTATTGACTCAACTAGTTACTATTGTAAGTATTGAAAGAGTTTTTTCTACTATGAATAATATAAGAAATTTACTATGAATAAAATTATAGATCAATGGTAATGTTCTTTTAGTCACTTATATTAAAAGATATAGTAGATTATATCACATTGATATAATTATTCAATACTTTCAAAATATAAAAAACAAATATTATCATAAATAAAAATTTTAAGGCTGCTTTTTAAATTATTAGATTGTCTCCCTTGAAGGAATATTTATGGCTATGCCATTGAGAACATCTATATTTGTAGATTTAATCACTTTCACATATATGTTGATCTAATCATTTCCACATATCCAATTGCATATCTATCTCAATAGCCATCAAGGGAAGCTAGTTTGAGTCACTATCAATATTAACCATCATAAGACTTGCACCATAGTGGATCAAAGGAGGTTATTGCCCGCAATGCCACGCAACAATCTCATCAACATCACAATTTAATTTAGCATTATTTTGGATGTCATTGCAGTTAGATTTAGTGACAACATGTTACCTAGGTAGCACAATATTACACCTCTAATTTTACTATAGCCAATATCATTGGACTCATGCAATAGCTAACTCAATAATAAGTTCTATACAAAGCAATGGAGGAGGCTAAGAAAGTAACACTACCACACAAACTACAAGACAACCCATTATGCATCAGAGAAATGTGATATTACAAAGGTGTCGATGTAGTCATTAATTAGCAACATATTTATGCTTGTACTCTTTATATTCATAAAAGACTTTTTGGTAGAATGAATATCAGTTCTCTTATATTTCTTATAGTAGGACATCATCCAAACTAATGTGAGCTCCAAAAATTCACTACCAACCTCTCGCATCATTAAAGAGAGTAAATTCAATGTTGGTGTAATTTTCAGAAGGCAGATGAAATAGTAGATAAGACACTACCCAGAGATTTCGCCCTCATTTGGTGAGGACTTTAGATCTAGTTCTAGGTTTTATAAGCATGGCCTTTAGTTAATTACTCCCAATCTTTGAGAGAGAACTTTCGATTAAGACTAGTCGTTAGATTGCTTAATGCACAGCATATAGTAGCAGCATGTGAAGTTTTGAAATTTAGATTTATAAAATTCATCATCATTAGCTTAAAGCGGATGGTTGGGGAGCGATGGCCGATCTAAATCCGTGTTTTAAATCATCTGTCATTAGTTCTGGTCTAAGTCGAGAAGAGGTTATTTGACCCAGAAGGATCCTTATCAGCAGCCATGGGTTTAGGATATTTTTGATATATAATTTAATGGACATATATTTTGAATGAGTATCTAGTATAATATTTGATTGTGATAAAATTTACTAGTGAGGCCTGTGGAAAATACTATAGTTTAATTTAAAACCCTTAATTCTTTTTCCTAAGTCTACTATTAAGATTTCATCTATGAAAGATAATTAGAATATCGAGAGAGAACTTTTTCATAGCCTCAATATGAGGGACTTAGGTAAGTTGAGAGGGTAATTGGCTCAATTTTATAATTTCTCTTATATGAGGTATTAAATTAGTCATTTATCATCTCTTAAAAAAATTTTTTTCTTTCATTTTTATCTCTTATGTAAGAGAGTCTTCCTTCCATCTTATTCCACATTGCTAAATAATTTATAATTCGATATTACTACTATTCACTATTTATTTTTGCTTTATTTTTATATATTTTTATAGTGAGGAAGAGTTATTATCTAAATTTTTTTTATAAAAGTTTATAATATCTAAAATAATTTCGAAAATATTATTTTTTAATAATAATTTCATAAATAATTAAACATACAAGTTGCAATCTTGCCTAATGAATCCGTAATCTTGGCACGTGTAAACCAACCAGCATAATAATGGCAAAAAAAAAATATAATAAAAATAAAAATTCTACCTTATTCTATCATGATTTTAATTTATTTGGTATTATTATTTTACATTATCCCATTATAGATTAATATTTAGCCAGATTAAAAAATTAAAATTTTATTTTGCCACATCTTGAGAGAGAGAGAGAGAGAATATATATATCTACCAGTCTTAATCTAAAACTTTTTTTCAATTATCTGTATATCATTATAAATCACTCCTATTTTAATTTGAAAAAAAAGTCAAATATCTAATCAAAATTTGCTCAAATAATTTTTAAATTATTAAATTTATTTTAAAATAAATGTAAATTTTAATTAATTATTTAAATTTTATAATTTAAATATTTTTAATTTAACCCATGAGAATTTAGATTTTTGCCAATTTATTTTCTTTCAAGAGTGACAGGGTATGGCTAATATAGATAAAAATTTGAAAAATATTTAAAAAAAAACTTAATGTACATATAATTATTTTAAATTAAATTTTAATTATGATATTTGGTTTAATTTTTCTTCTAATTTTTTAACACTTCATCACATCTGAATTAAAAGTCAAGTATAAAGGTTAACATCAAAAAAAACAAATTAAATAAATATAACGCATCGATTAGGTCATAATTCAATATTTTTTATTGATTATGAATACGATATTCAACCATTTTAATGATCGAAAGATTTAGGTATGTATCATATAATTATAATTTATTTATGCAACTAATACTTAAATTTTAAGAATATTTATATACAAATCATACAATTTTTTAAGTATTTATATATTTAATACTTAAAATTTTATATTAATATTTATAATTTTTTATATATACATGAAAAGATGTATTCACTCAATAAAATTAATAATGGTGATATTTTTTATGTAATATTATAAATTTGAGTATTATGTATGCAAATATTAAGATTTAGATGGTAGATTTATAAATACATTAAAATTATTTGGTAACTATGTAATTGCTACTAACCTTTATTATTTATTTATAAAAACATTCTTTTTTTTAACTAACATCAAAAATATCACTAATGTTAATTATGTATATATATATAATCTATATTATTTTTTAATAACTTTTATATATTATTTTCTTAATTTATAATATCAAAGTTATTAAAAATTATGAAGATTTATAAATAAAAAAAATAAAAAAAAGAAATAAGTCTAAAATAATAATAATAACAAAAAAATATAAATATATAAAAAAATAAATAATAATTCATCTTTAGTCACTTGAAATATAAATGAATAAAAAATTTATTTATTTAGATATATATTTATTTATTTATTAAAAAATTATTTATTTATTTAATTATTTAATTATATATATATATATATATATATATATCTTTAGTCTCTCTCTCTCTTATCACTAAAAAAAAAAATAAAATATCTCTCTTGAAGATAAAAAATTAAAAAAAAAAAAATCCATTGGTCGGACAGAGTCTATTTTCTTAAAAATATAAATATAAAAAAAAATATAATAAAATTATCTTTAATCACGTAAAATATATGCATTAAAATAATTATTATATATATATATATATATATATATATAAAATATATATATATATATATATTTTGTTGTTTATTTAATTATTAATGCATATAAAACAGCAAAAATTATTTTTTTTAATTATTTAATTATTAATGCGTAAAATAATATATGTAATATGTATGTATATATATATATATATGTATATATGTATATATGTAATATATATGTAATATATATATATATATAATATATATATATAATATATATATGTATATATATATATATATATATATATATATATATATATATCTATCTTAGTCTCTCTCTCTCTCTTCTCTCCCTGCAACATGCAAATAAAAAAATCTCTCTCTCTCTCTCTCTGCTTGCTACCAAAAACAAAAAATAAAAAAAATAAAAAAAATCCGCCACTAGGCCTATTTTCTTAAAAAAAATTTTTGATGCTTAAATTGCTAATTACAATTAAGAATGTGTTTATTTTAAAATTTAGCCGTATAAAATTCTCCATAAAAAGGTGGAATTTAAAGCATGTGTGATGGCTTGAATGGGAGGCAAACAAAACCCCTAGATTTAGTTTTGCATGTTCTATACCAAGAAATGGGAATGAGCTTTCGCTGTTGAAAATTGTTCTGATACAAAGTTCTAGAGCACCACATGGTAATGCCTTTACTTCAAGTTTTAAGTCAAATGGAAGCTCTGACTCATAGGGATGCAAACAAACAGAGCTGAGCTGAGCCGAGCATGTGCGTATTCAAGTTCAAACTTGTTTATCATTATCTAGTTTGATTTGATCTTTTTAAGATGTTATTCAAGCTTGAGCTTATTTACTATTATCGAGCTCGAGCTCGATTCGAGTTTGTTCACGAACTCGCTTCAAATTAGATTATCACACTTGTTAACGAGTAACTCATTTAATAAATTAAATGAGCTTTAATCAAACCTTAATCAAGCTTGTGCGCAACTTGTTGAGAAATATACATGAGTTGTATCAACTAAAACTAATTAAGCATAAGAAAAATAAAATTAAATAATAATGCTCACAAATAAATCTTAATTGGTAATTGAGCGTGTCGAGTCATATCGAGCTCCTAATGAGCTTGTTAAAGTGCATTAAACGATATAATTCATGAACATAAATGAACCGAATGACAAGTTGTGCAACTTTGTTCACCTAGCAACCAAGTGTTTACAAAAGTTCAGTAAACGATCCAGTGGAGAATCTTTACAACTCTAACCTGCCAATAAAGAAAAGCAACTCCAACCATGCAGAATAAATTTTAAAATCTAAATCTTTGAAAAAAAAAAATCATCTGGCGATGTTGGAAGCAAAAGTGAGTAGAATAATGATCATCTCAAGGCAACATCGAGTCACAATGGGCATAGCCACAAAGCTACGTCCAAAAGGAAGGGAAAGTAAAGATTACTTTATCGATGTCCATGAATCCAAAGATTGGGTGTTGGAACGTTCGTGAACTCCTTGCTGAAGGCAGATTTCTTGATTGCAAAAGAATTGTTAAGGAATTTAACCTTGATCTTCTTTGTCTCCTCGAAACTAAGCTACCTCCTTCATCATTGAATAATGATTTCTTTTCTAGAAAACTCAATCTGTTTTCTTAAGAGGATTGCTCTGATAGTTTTGAAAACTGTCCAGGTGGTAGAATTTGGATTAAGTGGAATTCAACAAATTTATCTTTTAAGATAATTTTTAAGGATGCTCAATATATTCATGGTTCTGTTGAGTGTAATGGCTTATCTAAATTTTTCATTACTTTTATCTATGGTCATAACAATCCGGTTGATAAAAAGGCCCTATGGAATGCTTTGCATAATATTGCTACTTCAATAAATGCCCTTGGATAATACAAGGGATTTCAATTGTATCATCTCTTGTAAAGAAAAATTAGGGGCAATCTACTCCAACTAGTAAAATGACGATTTGAGATTGCATAATGGTGGGTTGGTGGACCTTCCTTGGTTTGTTTTATACTTGGTATAATCTTCAAATTGATAACCCTATCTTTACTAAGATAGACAGTGTTTTATATAATACCATGTGGATTAACTCTTTCCCTTCCTCTAAACAACCTTTCGGAAGCCTCGTCAAGGTTTTATTTTAGGAACTATTGGAGCTCCCATATGGACTTCTTTGGGGTGGTCAGTTCTGCTTGGAAAACTTTCTTCTATGGTGATCCTCTCTTTGTACTTTTAAAGAAGATCTAGGTAACTAAAGTCCTACTCAAAAAACAAAATTGGAATTCTTCATCTCTCCAATCCCAGATTCTATCTACAAAATTGGATCAAGAAGATATTCTCCATAGGCTTGAATTGGACCCTTCAAATGATGCTTTAATAAGGGAATCAGTGGATATTAGAAACAAATATTCTAATCTGATTAAGGATGAATACAATTGGGCTGCCCAACGGGCTAAGGCACATTGGCTAATCTCTTCTGATGATGATATTAAATTCTTATATTGCTCTATAAAAGCCCGGCATAACTCTAACAAAATTGAAGTCTTAACGGCGGTGGAGCTATATCGAGCCTATTCTATTGCAAATGAGATTTGCAATTATTTCTCTTTTTCTTTTCAACTATAGGGGTCAAGTGTTAATTCTTTTCAAATCTTCCTCTGGTGAAAGAGTGACTTCTATGCATCGATGAGCTCATTTCGATATAGTGATAAAGAAATTATTGAGGCTTTATACAGTTTTGAAGATAATAAATCTCCTGGTCCTGATGGGTTCAATGCAAGTTTTTTCAAGGATTCTTGGAATATTCTTGCAAGCAGTTCCTTTTAGGCGCATCACTTCTTTAAAATGGAAAACTACCTTCTCCATTTACTCTCATTACCTTGATCCCAAAAGTAAACATTCTAATGCTCTATCGATTTCACCTATATCTTTGTGTAATACTTTCTATAAAGTGGCAAAGGTAATTGCAAATAGACTTAAAATGGTCCTTCCATATATCCTAATATGGCCCTGCTTTTATTAAGGGGAGAGATATATTAGATAATATTGCTCTAGCTCATGAGATTAGTTTTGATCTATTATCTAGAAGTCATGGCACCAATTTCATAGCAAAACTTGATATTCGGAAAGCATTTGACCTTATAAATCGACAAGCTCTTCTTCATAGGATGGCCCAAAAAGGTTTTCCTCTTCATTTTATAAAGTGGATTGAAGCTTGTATTTGTGATATTCCTTTTTCAGTGGTTCTAAATGGAGAGATTAAAGGTTATTTTGGCTCATCAAATGGTCTTAGACAAGGTTGTCCCCTTTCACCATTCTTGTTTACTATTGCAATGGATACACTCTCTTGTTTACTTGATGAACAAGTTTCAATTGGAAATTTTATTCCTGCAATGGGTGGGAACTGTGCTATCTCTAATTTACTATTTGTTGATGATTTTTTGATTTCTAGTTCTGCTAGTTGGCAAACTATTAATTCTCTCAAACACTCTCTTAATATTATGGCTGATTACCTTGGTCTGGAGATTAATATGGATAAGTCTACTATTTGTTTTTCTAAAAACTTCACTCAAATGGAGCCCTTATGCAGAACGAACATTAAAGGGGAAGTTTTCCTTTTAAGTATTTGGGTATTCCTATTAATGCTGGAAGTTTAAAGTCATATCATTTTTCAGCTCTTTTTGACAAACTTTATAATTGGTTGGCGGGGTGGAAGAGTAAAATGTTGTCCTATGGTGGTAGATTACAACTTTTGCGTGCTACGGTAAATGGATGTTTGTCATATTGGTTTAGATCAATTTCTATACCAAAGTGTATTTTAAAAAGGTTTCTTCTATTATGGCTAACTTCTTTTATCATAATGGTGAAGAGCGTAAACTTTATGATTTCTTGGGCAAAAATCCCTTGGAGTAGGAGGTCGGCTTTATTACGCTTCTATACTTAATTCTGTAAAATCAAATGTTTATGGAGATACTTAAACAATGCTTCTCGGTTCTTTGAATGGTGCGAGTAAATATATTTCTTTATAGTTTAAAAAGGGAGATCGTATTTCTCCTCTATGGAGAGATTTGAAAGTTCATGCTTCCAGATTTCGTCGGTTGATATCTTTTAACATTGATGATAAATTGTTACTATCACTCTACTTCGATCCTTGGTGTAATGGGTTATCCTTATACGAAATTATGGGGAATGATTCCTTTACTATTTTTGATAAACCGCTGAATGCTAGAGTAAAATCGATCTTTTTAAATGGTATTTTCTCTATACCGGCTGAGTTGCTTGCCTGTTATCCTAATATGCTAGAATTTTTTTTCTGAAGCTACGTTTATACAGTCTGAAAGGTTGGTTCTTTGGGATAAAATGCCAAAACTTACTTCTAAGATTATTCTCAAAGCTTTGTTCGAGGATACCCCTAAGGTGAATTGGTATAAAGAAGTGTAGTTTAAGGGTTACGCCGTTAATTATGCAATTTTTTGTTGGATGGCACTATTGAAAGGGCTTAAGACTTTCGATCTATTTCATGCTAGGGGATTAGGTCCTATCCACCTTTGCTATTTTTGTAATGTGAATCTGGAATCTCATACACATCTTTTCTTTGAATGTTATGAATCCATGACTTTGATGAGAAAGTTATTACCTCAAGGCAATCATTTACTTATGCAGGCCTCTCTCTCACAATTACTTAGTGAAACAAGTAATATGAAAAACAAGGTTTTGGCTAGATTATGTTATTTAATCATAGTTTTGTTTATATTATCTGGAAGGAAAGGAATTCTCGGTTTTCAAGCTAAGTCTTCCTTTTGGATGGAGTGCATCGAAATATTGTTGCACACAAGCTAAGAAGGTGGATCTTTAAGGTCATTGATCTGAAAACATCACTGATCCCTTACAGTGGAAGCGAAAAGTATATATAAGCTTGGTTTTGGTTGGATATGTTCTTTTCTATATGCTCATTTTGGAAGGGCGATGATTGTGGTGCCCATTTTTTTTTGCGGTTTTGGGTTGCCAGATTTACATTGGATGGCTATATCTATGCGTGGTTTCTGGTTGGATGTGTTCTTTCTCCTATATGCTCAATTTTTGGAAGGACGATGATGATTGTGGTGCCTATTTTTGTAGCTTTGGGTTGCCAGATTCACATTGGATGGCTTTATTGCAACCTGGACCTTTTACTCTGTCTGATTCTTAGTTCAAGTTTACAAAAAATATTTTGTTACATTATTGGTTCACGGACGGCAAGCAACCGGTGAATTTTTGGTTTTAGATCCTGATTTAGGATAAATTTTGTGATCTGAGTCCTTCAGTTTTCTCTCTTTTTCTATATCTGTGAATCTTTTGTCTTTACTGTTTTTCTTGAAGATCAGTTATGTTAGTTCTTCTTGATTGTTTTAGTCCTTTATGGATTACTGTTAGTTTTTATATATGATTATCTTATTGGAATGAAATTGGGGTTTATCCCCTCATATCTTCCAAAAAAAAAAAAAAAAAAAATACGCACAGACATCCACATATATTCATTAGCGTGACTAAGTCGCTCATTTATTCCACTATTCTGTAATGTGATTTTCATGTTCATTCAATGCCTCAAATTCCAGAAATTTTAAAATAAATTTTTTTTGATTTGATTCCTAAAAATTTTAATCAGAATATTTTGATCAACACTTGATTAAGATAAATCTTAAAATTTTATATTAATTATTGATATATTATATTTATTTAAAAATATATTCAAAAAGTTTGAAACTCATGCTGATTATAATTTAAATCAAAATATTTTATCAAAGAAAATTAATTAACAAATTCACAAAATGTTGCATGTTTAATGCTAAACAATTTAAATGTAATTGGCGATTTTTTAGCTCTTGTTTTGAAAGTAAAACAGATTCGTTTGACTATCAGCTTTTTGATTACTTTTTAGAAAGTTGTGGTGAAAAAAATTATTTTGATAACTACAGCTATTAGAGTGTTGTGGATGCGAGGAAGCTATTTTTTGATTTTTTTTTTTTTTTAAATATTTGTAACACACATAACAATTTTGAAAAAATTACTTTTGCACATAACATTTTTATAATTAACTATTCATAATGATATAACTGTCTCACATAGATCCAAAATATCTTCATATCAAACTAGATTTATTTATTTATGATCTCTAATTTTAATATTATTAAATAAGTAATGTTGAACCAGCCTTTCTCAATTTAAATAAAAGTGGATAATTATTAAAGAACATCAAAAACATATCTATTTATAAAATTAATATTTATCTTTTTTTTTTTTTAACTATGTAACTCACGTCTTAAATTGTCAAAAAATAAATGTAATAAAAAAAATACTTGAGATTTATTGTAAATTTGAATATTTAAATTATACTTTAATATATATAGATATTACTTGTAAAGTATATCAATGATTAAATTTTGAATGTTATATATCTCATTTTAAAAAATATATATATTTGAAGCTGACTTCATTTGACCTTTTCTTGCACTCTTTCTCAGTTTATTTATTTGTTTTTGCGAAACAGTCTTCTTCAGTCTCTCCAACCAAGCAGCTGGAGCCACTTCTCTAATCTCTTATTCCCAACTATTCCAAATCCAAATGAAAGCTAGACCTATCTCGACTCAGAATCAGATTGCTTTCAATATCAAGATTCATGCTTCAACTAATAGAATTTTTAATGTCATATCAATAACAAATGTTATAAAAAAATTGACATATATTAATTTTTTAAGATCATTATGATGAAAGCTTAGTCAAGAGTATATAAACTTAATTTTGATTAGGACAAGTTTAAGAAATTGATGATTGATATTTTTATTATTTTTAAATGCTATAAAGTTATATGATTTTGATCACAGATAAATTTAAAAATAATGAAGATCTTTATTAATATAAAAAACTAAAATTTTGAAATTTGTGATACTTAATATTCATATATTTAAATTGATTAATGGTTATGTTATTATTGATATTACCTAAATTTTTTTTCTCAATATAAATGACACTTAAATCTTATATGAATAAATAGTAAAATTTAGGCATTAGATATAAATATATTAGAATTATATATATATATATATATATATATATATATATATATATATATATATATATATATATATATATATATATATATATATATATATATATATATATATATATATATATATATATATATATATTATGCATTTAAATCCTCTAAAATATAATATATGATTAAAAATATGTATTATTGCAAAAGTATTTTTAAATTTATTATGCATTAGAAAATTCATAACATTAGATAAAATAAACTCTTAGCATAGTTATATTATCCAGTGGATACAAATAAAAGTGATGAGAGGTAGTAAGTTACTTAAAAGAATACCCTGAAAGGGAAAGACTATAGGGCCTATACAAGTCAAGATAAATCACTAAATAAATGAAGTTACAAAATTATATTCTTCTCCCTAGTTGAAGAAGATTGATTTACAAAGTTTGAAAAACTCATTCGCTCTTCTGTTGTATAAAATTAGATACAATAGCCTAAAAATAAATTTATAACAATTATATAGAGATAATTGGGATATAACCAGCACTAATAGTGGTTTAGCAAAAAACTATTGATTGTAATTAATAATGGTTGTTAATGATGATCGGCTTTAAACTATCCGGTTTTGTTTTTGGCTCCATCTATTTTCATGTTGATAAAAAAATTAGAGAATCTTGATGTCAGAAAGCAATTTGATTAATCATAGAGATGAAGCACTTATTATCAATCGTAAACATGGAGTGTTTATAGTCAAATCGGCGTCTTGTGGCGATCTAACAAGTCCAAGATCTCATAACCGACTTGTTTGAGCATTCAAATGCACAAAATACATCATATGATCAAAGGAATCATTTTGAGTCATCCAATGAAGAGTGGTTGATTTTGCATGTATTCTGAGACTCCACTCCGTCATAAATAGCCTCATTCTTCTCATATGAGCAAGAGAGAGAGGCGTAAAGCTTGAAAATCATCCACGCATAATCGTGCCACCACTCGATTGTCCCCGACTAACCCCGTTGGTTACCAACCATCACCGCCGGTCGCCACCGTCAGCCGCCATCGCTGATCCTCTCCGTCTTCAATCTCTGTCGGTCTCCATCATGATGACCTTCATCGTTGTTCGTTCCACCGTTCACCATCATCGCTACTTCTAGTAAGCGTTCTGACGAGCGTATATGTACGTTGTTGTCTGATTTTGGGGTTCCCATTGTTATTCTCATATACAATTTTGTAATCCCGTATCGGGAAAACTTGTACTCCAAAATAAATATATAGTGGAGCTTTTTTTTCTTGGGCTCGGATTTTTCCTCTTTTTATTTTCAAGTAAAATTAGAGTTTTTTCTTGTTACTCTTTAAATACCATTATTAATGTTTGGATTTGACTAAGGTGTAAATTTTTACTCTACTGCAACTGATTTTCTAGCATGCAACAACAATATTTAAATTTTTGTTGTGTTAAATAAAGAAACCTTCCAAATAAAGATATTGCATGTTAATAAAGCTTTATATATATATATATATATATATATATATATATATATATATATATATATATATATATAAAATTCAAACTTTGAATTTGAATTAGCTCACATACATTATAATTTAATATTGATTTTTAATTAATCACAAAAAATGTTTCTACATATAAAAAATGATTTTTTGGAGGGGGTTATATGGGTTGTGTTGATTATGATCACACTTTTATAACACTGAAAGAAGACAAATGACCCTTCATTATTATTAGTGATAAGAGCAACAAGGATAGAGATGATACCCTACAACTAAACATGCTTTGGGATAGAGCATTGGCTTCTTTGTAATCTTCCAAATATATATTATCCTAGAGCACAGAGGAAGACATGTATAATATGTCTTAAAACATATTAAATATAATATCATTATTAATTAAACATCTAATAATGCATTTTCTATATAGCATGAATGCTTATTAGATTCTTGGAACCTTTTCTAGCCTTATTTTGAGACAAATGATAAAAATCACATTCAATAAGCAATAAGAGCTATGCGATAATATGTGGTGGTAGATTTGCATTGGGGACACTATATATTATAATAGGACACCTAAGGATAGTGTTAACGAAGTAGATCAATGACAATAAAATATTAATTTTTTTAATATATATTTTATAAAAAAAATAATTATCTAAATAAAATTATTTATTTATTATTTTGTTAGTCTTTTTTGTTTCTTTTCTATTTATACTAAGTAATTAAAAATATTTTATTTTTACTCAAATGATTTTATATTAGTAGATTTTAATGATTATTGATAATCAATTAAAACTTACATTATGTATATGTGACTTGATGAATTATTTTCATTCTAAAATGCATGGGAAGGGTTGATAAAAAATAATCAAAAAAAAGAAAGACATTTTATATCATCTTGTTTTCAAGTTATTAAAACTAGTATTGACTCAACTAGTTACTATTGTAAGTATTGAAAGAGTTTTTTTCTACTATGAATAATATAAGAAATTTACTATGAATAAAATTATAGATCAATGGGCGAATGTTCTTTTAGTCACTTATATTAAAAAAGATATAGTAGATTATATCACATTGGTATAATTATTCAATGCTTTCAAAATATAAAAAAAAAATTATCAATTATAGTTTTTTTATTTAGATATATTGAATATTTTTTCTATAATATATCATAAATAAAAATTTTAAGGCTACTTTTTAAATTATTAGATTGTCTCCCTTGAAGGAATATTTATGGCTATGCCATTGAGAACATCTATATGTAGATTTAATCACTTTCACATATATGTTGATCTAATCATTTCCACATATCCAATTGCATATCTATCTCAATAGCCATCAAGGAAGCTAGTTTGAGTCACTATCAATATTAACCATCATAAGACTTGCACCATAGTGGATCAAAAGGAGGTTATTGCCCGCAATGCCACGCAACAATCTCATCAACATCACAATTTAGTTTAGCATTATTTTGGATGTCATTGCAGTTAGATTTAGTGACAACATGTTACCCTAGGTAGCACAATATTACACCTCTAATTTTACTATAGCCAATGTCATTGGACTCATGCAATAGCTAACTCAATAATAAGTTCTATACAAAGCAATGGAGGAGGCTAAGAAAGTAACACTACCACACAAACTACAAGACAACCCATTATGCATCAGAGAAATGTGATATTACAAAGGTGTGTAGTCATTAATTAGCAACATATTTATGCTTGTACTCTTTATATTCATAAAAGACTTTTGGTAGAATGAATATCAGTTCTCTTATATTTCTTATAGTAGGACATCATCATACTAATGTGAGCTCCAAAATTCACCACCAACCTCTCAGAGAGTAAATTGAATGTTGGTGTAATTTTTTTAGGATGATGAAATAGTAGATAAGACACTACACAGAGATTTCACCCTCATTTGGTGAGGACTTTAGATCTGGTTCTAGGTTTCCTATAAGCACTATAGTTAATTACCCCTCCCAATGCTGAGAGAGAACTTTCGATTAAGTGTTAGATTGCTTAATCGCGTATAGTAGCGGCGTATAAGCTGTGAAGTTTTGAAATTTAGATTTATAAAATTAATCATCATTAGCTTAATGCGGATGGTTGAATGAGCGATGGCCGATCCCATGGTTTCATCATCCGCTATGTTCTACTTAGTCGAGAGGTAGTTGATTACGACAGATGGATCCTTATCGGCCATGGGTTGCATTCAAGTAATCCTTATAGACACGGGTGGTGTTTGTCCAGACAATCTTAAGTCTTTACGAGGAGAATTTTATCCTATCATGTGTACCCTATGATTAACATCTCAAGGTACAGAGCCATTGGAAAGCATACGGGCTACAATCATGATCGTAATGTAATGGTGTCATTTGGCGACCACCCGAGGACTCGTAAATGTGCATCATATGTGGAGCCTATTGGCCAAACCACGTAGAGGAGGACACGGGTCACATCCTTACTAACATGGGATTGATTGCGAGTAAATATAAAAATATATTTGATTTGATATTGACTTCTTTATGAGCTAGAGTTTTCTTAATTTGTCACCTTTAACAAACAATTGCAGAAGGTGGGTTAGATTTTAACTTTAAGTTTTTAGAGATTGAATTTGATTTAAGCATTTAACACTTAGTGACATGTTAGATTTTGCATTTAGATTGATACTTAATTTGAGTTAATTTAATTTGAAATTAGAATCACATTTTGATGGAAGTATTCCCTCCGATTGAAATCACCATTCAACATTGCCATCATCGTGGTTTATGAGTTTGCTTGATCATTTAATTTATTATTTCAGATCCTATCAACTCTATTAGTTTAATAATATAGGATCAAATTTACTATCATATGATAGAATTATCTTCTCAGATATTTCAATAAGCTGAAATTCTTACAATAATTAAATTTTTAGGTTTTGTTAACTTCAGGTTAAGACCCGAAGCAACATAGCATCCTCAGACACTAAGTTTAAGCATTCAACATAGTATCGGGGACCAAGCGAATATTTAGTAATTTAGGTAATTTTATTTCTAAATTATGAGAGCAATTTCATATTTATTTAATCTCGACTTAGCCTGCGCAGCCTTTTCAGACATTAAAATTTACACTTTAAATCTCTATGTCCGAGCACATGGTGGTATTAATAGTTTAGATAATTTCATCTAATTAATAAAATTATTGATTTTAAAAATCATAATTAGAATGAATTCCTTAATTTTTGGATTAAAAGAAGCTCCTTCATTCGTGCAGAATTTAATTTAATGTCGCATTCTGTCTACTTATACGAAGAATTGCAGATCCGGTGGTGTAGATTTCAACTTTATATTTTTGATTCAAAGTAGTGTAACTTTGCTTATATTTAACTTGATAGCAAAAATAGAACGTCTATTTAGCTTATGCATATTGATAGGATTTTACATCTTTGTTAATCATCATATTTAACTTTCATTCTCATCCATAGACAAGCTATTACACCTCATTCAATGTAGCTTATTAAATATAAGCCTTGTTGCTTAAGTCATGCTTGAATTGCATTTGTATTTTAATGCTAGCTTTCAAGCTTACTATAAGCATCTTATGATTTTGATTATGAATCCAATTAGATTTTCTCTTAGATCATTTAAAGGGATGCATTGTAAGAATTATAAGAATTATATTTATAGTTATTGAATATGTATCAAATTCTTTTTGTATCTTACTTAAACTTTCTCGACACTTCTCAACTTGCTTAGTGTGAATTAAATAATAATTCATTTGTTAATCAAGCAGCTTTGTAATGCTTGTTATTGTTCAAGAACTTGATATTTGGAATAAATGATAAATCTTATTCATATTAGCTTATGAAATATCAAAATTCACATTTGCTCATAGATGAGTTATCAAGCTAAGCATAATCTCATTTGAAGCCTAATATGGATTCTATTATCATTTGAAAGCTAACACTTTATGACTAAATGTATTTTACTTAAACTACTTCTATTGCTCAAACATATGATATAACTCAATTTAAATATTCATTAAAAAGGTTATGAAACATGCTCATTGATGAGCAGGTAAGTTTGTCACGAATCTCCTATAAGCTTTATTTGATTTCATCATATTTGAAGCTGATTATTAATTTTACTATCAATATCTTATGATCCAATTATATGCTTAATGAGGTTTTTTTTAATCATTTAAGTGAGACATCACAAAGTTAAAGTTATATTCATTGGAGGACTATCAAATTCTTTGCATTTGCTTTGCAATCAAGCACTCATATATCTCATAAGCCTTTTAGCACTTCAATAATATAAGCAATTAAAACTCCTTCAATTATTTCAAAGTGAATTACAAAAATGATCCAAAAATCTAGTAATGATCTTGTCCATATTCACTTGTAAGCATTAAGCTTATTTTAATCTCAATTAAGTTCAGTTTTTGCTAACTATCTATCTCAGAAGTTGACAGTTTCAAATTCAGTTGATATCATTTTAATTTTTAATTTTAAGCTTAAAATTTTTTTATTTGAATTTATTTTGTTTTAGGACTTTATGTTTTATAATTAATTTGATATTCAATTAATTTTGAATTCAAGTACAAAAAATTTGATGATATTTCAATAGCATTTGTGATTCGCATCATCCCGCTTGGGACTACATCAGCTGTTTTGGCAGACACGTATTAAGTGTATGGACGGTGTCTCTTACACCACAGGTGTCTAAATCATGCCCCATTAAGCATTAGTGGATCTTTGATCACCTGCATGTAGTAAACATATATAATTTTCAAATATTTAAGCCTCCTCCCCCTTTTTTTTAAAGTCCAAAATTCAGTCCAAATTTTGGCAGCATTTTGACATAGGGGTGTCATATCTAAAAGTTTTGGCTTACTTGGTACGCTCTATTAAGCATAGAGAGTGGTGTCTTGCGACACCACAATCTCTTTGCACCCACTACGCCCTATTGAGCATTAGCGGGGTCTTGAAACCTGCAAAAAGAAACATAAGCATATATACATTTCACACATCCACACACATTTTATACATATGCAAGCGATGCGAGGTGACGATGCAATCAATTAGATAATATAAAATTTCTCTTTTTTATTTCTCATTTTTTTTTATCTTATGCTCTTTTTTGAAACAAGAGAGTTGAATGGTGGTAGTAGGGAGTTCAGCAGCTATGAAGGCCAAACCAGGGGGAAGCTTGATTTCGAGTCTGCTATGAAGGCCAAACCAGGTTGGGATTAGCCTCCTGTGTGTTGGAGCCATAGATGAGAAAACAAAGTAGATGAGCTGTACGGAGCCTGGGAAGGCTAGAGAAGTGCGAGGCTTGGGTATTCGGATCGGAGACCAACTAAGCGGGGGAGGAAGGTGTGATGGAGGCTATTTGGGTGGTGTTCGTGAAGGAATAGTGGGAAAAGAGAGAGAGAGAGAGAGAGAAGGACTTACTTTTTAAAAATGAGGGAGGAAAATAGAACTACTACTTTGAAGGATGGGAGATGCGAACAGAACTAAGGAATCGAGGAGAACGAACAAGAGAGAAGGGATTTTGGATTTTTTTGGGATTCAACGTCACGACAGTGGAGATCGAGAGTGAAACTAGCTTGAAGAGGTTTCCTTTGTTTCAAAATGAAAGAGGTTATTTAGTTTTGAGGGTGGATCGGGTGTGAACAGTTGCTTCATGTGGTTAGATAAGCAGTTGCTCAAATTTTATGGAAGAAATTAGGTCAACAAATGCCCCAATAAATGTGATTCAGCATGAAGAGTCATATTTGTTGAAAAACGTGTTGACCATGAATTTCAAATTACTTTAGTTTCAATAAGTTTGCTAAATAGCTTTTTCTTTTGTATCTTTGTAGATTTGAATTTCCTCCGACCCTAACTTTATGCTAGACCGGGTTGGATGGAGGAATTGGTTTATTTATTTTAAGATTTAAAATTTCTTCTGTCCTAGCTTTAAGCTTAAAGGACTTGATAAAGAATTGACCTGATTTGTCCATATTGACTTATTAGGAAGGATAAGAACTTCTTCCACCATCTACTCTTTGCTTCAATGAGTTCTTTGAAGATCTCTTTTTCTTGTGTTGTTATAAATTTGAACTTTCTCCGACCCTAGCTTTGTGCTTGATTGGGTTCAATGGGAGAATTGGTTTATTTATTTTGAGATTTGAAATTCCTTCTATCCTAGTTGTAAGCTTAATGGACTTAATGAATGATTGACCTGATTTGCCCATATTGACTTGTCGGGAAGGATAAGAGCTTCTTCCACCATCTACTCTTGCTTCAATGGGTTCTTTGAAAATCTCTTTCTCCTGTGTTGTTGTAAATTTGAACTTCCCCATAGCTTCTCGGGTTATGGGGAATTTATTTATTTACTTTGAGATTTGAAATTCCATTTGTCCTAGCTATAAGCTTGGTGGACTTGATGAATGATTGAGTTGATTTATCCATATTGACTTGTCAGGAAGTATATGTATGTCTTCAATCCTGTGCTTGTTGCTTTGACGCACTTGTTGAAGGGTGCATACAGATGACCCAACCTTCTGGCTCATATTAGGTATATACTGTTGAGTTATCAGTATATCAATATGTGCTTTAACAGACCGAATGACCATAAAATTCCTTTAGTTCAGCTCATATGAACTATGAAATTGTTTCCTCAGTCCCGTGCTTTCTATTTTGGCGGACTTGATGAGGAGATTGGATTTGATCTATGCTTTGTGCTTAATCAGATCTTTGAATATAGATTGGGATATCACCTTGAAGGAAATATTAGAGATTGATTTAAGGTTACTCAAAATTGAGAGTTATTTCCTCAGATTATCTTGATTTATCTATCAAGTAAAAAGATCTCTTGGATTCTAGCTGCTTGTAATCACTAAGTTGAATCTGGTTTGAGATTGAACAACTATCATCATTTGACTAACGAGTAGGGGCTCTTTCATTATGGTCTTTTCTTATGGCTTGTTGAGTGAGGAGAGCATCAGAGACTCAACCATTTATGGGCTTATTGAGTTCAACCTTTAGAACCTAATCAAATATTCGACTTAAGCTATGGTGGCTTGGTGATTTGGTCATTAGACTAATGAACGGGGCTCTTTCACTGTGGCCTTTTCTTATGGCTTATTGAGTGAGGAGAACATCAGCAACTCGACCATTTGTGGGCTTATTGAGTTCGGCCTTTAAAACCTATTAGTGTCCTAAACTTTAGGATGTAGAGGTCGATGTTTTTCCAACTTAATTGATTGAAGTTTCTGAAATTGGGAGTTCTTCTAACTTGCTCTTCATAATTTGATAAATCTGGGAGATAAAATTTTGATATTTAGGGTTGTCTTTTCATGCGTAGAAATAGATTCCTTTTTTTCTTGCAAGATTCTGTAACTTTAACAATAAAAATTATAGATAAATTTAGGGATTTTGATGTAAAGCTCGATGTCAACCTAAATAAGAAAATATTCAAAGATCTCGTCTTAAAGCATGTCAACCTAGATAAAGTTAACATAACATAAAATACCACGTAGGAGAAATTTTAAAGCGCTTTGAAAGAGCTCTGAAATAATTTAAAGAAATATATCAATATTTGAGTTGATATATTTGATCTTAAGAGAGTTTTAACATGTAACATTGATTTCATCTATGTATGAAAATCTAAAAATGCCCCTTGTGTAACAGGAGAATTTTCATGGGAATTTTTTTTCTTATCTTGAGTAGATATAATTATTTAGGGATCTCGGCATGAAACACAATGTCAACCCAAATAAATATACTAAAAAAATGTCTCATATCTTACAGGAGGAGTTCTATTATAGCTCGTGAATGTATTTATTATTTATAATACTTTTTCATGTCTCAACCATTAATTTTGTGTCATTGGTCTTTCTCCATTTAGGTCAATGAGTTTGCGTACCTCCTTATACCTTTTGATGACAAAAGGGCCTTCCCAATTAGCTCAAAATTTTCACCAATTCTTGATTATAAATAATTAGTCTCTCGGCTAGTCAAATTCCTCTTTTGGAATGTTCGTATGGTCAAAATCCACAACATCATTGCTTGATAAACCTCCAGTTTTGATGAGCTTGCAATATAACTTCATCAAGCGTTTCCTCCATTCCCAAATGAGCATTTTGATCTTGTAGATTATTGGATGGCTACTCAAGTGATGGTAATTCAACTTCAAGTAGAAGAACCACTTGGTTCAAATATTAATGAATAGGGAGTGGCTTTAGTCGGCATCCTGTAGGTAGTTTGATACATCCATAATGCCTTGTTGACCTCATTTTTAGGATGATCTCTCAACCCCTCCATCTTAGGCATAGGACTTC
This sequence comes from Cymbidium sinense, assembly GCA_021442155.1. Taxonomy (NCBI): domain Eukaryota; kingdom Viridiplantae; phylum Streptophyta; class Magnoliopsida; order Asparagales; family Orchidaceae; genus Cymbidium; species Cymbidium sinense. The sequence continues at coordinate 56,957,056 of CM038228.1, read as the reverse complement.
TCTTAGACTTTAAGAGTTCCTTGGTCTTAAGACACTTAGTGATTAGGTGAACACTAAACCTTCTTAGAGACTTAGAAGAGTTAGCCATAGAATAGGTCATGCCTTAGGGGTGTTAGGAAAATTTTACCCTTACAACTTGAATCAAATTCCACTTTCTCCCTTCAAGTTAAACTCCAAATCAAACTAACTCCAAACTCCAAATCAAATCAACATTAAAACTTAAATCAAATTCCAACTCAGTGATTCTCTCAAACTCAATCAATTCCAAATGATTGAAGCTTATGATTGAAATTCCAAGTTCAAAATATTTCCTAAGTCCTTTGACTCCCTCTTATGGACTTAGCCTAAATCAAATCTAAATAAATTCAAATTCAAGGAATTTTTCTCACAACCCATTTATATTCTCATGTATATTCACATATAAATGAGACATAAATTCAAACCAATAAAACCAAATTCAAAATTCAAATCCAAATAAAAAATCTTTCCTAAGTCATTTTGATTTCCATCTTTGACTTAGCCTAAATCAAATCTAAATCAATTCAAATTCAAGAAATTTTCTCATAACCCATTTATATTCACAAATATAAATGAAATATAAATTCAAATATTCAAAAATCAAACTCAAATTCAACCAAAATTCAACCTAAGCCTTTCAAGTCAAAATCTTGAACTTAGCCAAATCAAATTCAAATTAAGCCAAACCATTGATTTTTCTTCATGATTCAATCAATCCTACAATCATGAATCCAAATATAAACATAAACTCAACCATCAAACCAAAACTAAATTCAAATCAAATCCAAAACTCATCTTCACCTTTGAACTTGAAATTGTCAAATGAATCAAAACTCATTTGACTTCAAATCTCTTGCAAATGAATTTATATTTAAATGTGAGTTCAATCAAACTCAAATCAAGCTTTGACCAAGCCATTTGACCCACTAGGCTCACTTGATCCAAAGTGGCCTAAAGTATCTCTTATGAGCCAAATTATAATCCTACCAAATTGGATTGAACTAAGCCCCTAAGCCTCACATTGTAAGCAATAATCATCATCACGATGATCAATCACTCAAATTAGGTTAAACCAAGTCAAACTAAGGGTTGACCAAGTCAACACCAAAATGAAACCTAAACTAGCCAAATCCCATAGGCCAAATTGATTGAAACCATTGATCAAAACTCATTTATGATCAATGTTTGACCATGTCATCATTTGAGCCTAACCTCAATTGGCCACTTAGTTGACCCAACTTGACCTAAAAGTCAAAATATGTCAAAATTTTATCTAAGCCTAATTGATTGAAACAAATGGGTCAAATTCATTCTAAAGTGATTGTTGAACTTGACTCTACCAACTACATTATTTGAAGACTTTAAAGGTCAAATTGAGCCAAATCAAATATAAACTGAATTAATTGGAAACAAAGATACCAATCCATTTCAAATAATCAACAAAACATAAACTAACCCATGACCTAACCCAAATAGGTTAAATGGGTCAAATTGGTCAACTTGACCCATTTGACCTAAATGAAATCAAATGAACTAAATCCAAATCTAAATCAAATTGAATCAAACTAATGATGCCAAAATATTTCAAATGGTCATATGAACTTGACCCAACCCTTGGTTTGACCCAATTTGACCAATTAGTCAACTTGACCCATTTTCACCTAAATGGGTCAACATGAGCCAAATCATATCAAACCAACTCCAAATTCATTGAAACTTGGCCTAACCCATTTTTCAATCATACCAAACATATTCAAATTGAAATACAAGCCAAATGACCATTTTACCCTTAGGCCATAGGGTAACCTAAAATCAAAACTACTTGGAAATTGGTCAATTCCTTTTCATAGACACTTCCCTAGGCCATAGGGTAACCTAAAATCAAAACTACTTGGAAATTGGTCAATTCCTTTTCATGGACACTTGACATCCTCTTAGTGGACCAAATGGTCACTAATGGACATGCACATGACTCATTTGGTTTTAACCAAAGGTTAAACCAACCACCCATGGAAATGAGCACATGATCCTTCCTCCACTCATTTCAAGCACATGACTCCTACACCTCTCTGCCATGTAATGCCTAACCCTAACAAACCCACTCAGGAGGTGATTGGATCAAAATGGCAAAAGAGCTTGCTTGTCCATCCTTGAGGGAGATATACTCCCCACAATTTCATTTAACTCACCACTTTCATTGATTGAGTAATAGGAAGTTAGCATTTGAGCTCCTCCAAGCTTCTTAGAGCCAATTTAACTTCTCCATTTTGAGCCAAAAATAGGGAGGTAGCAAAATTCAATCTCAACAGCCAATACAAAACCAATCCAATTCCTCCTTGAGCACCTTTGGGGGCTTCAGACTCATCCAAGCTTCTTCTCTCAAGGCAAGAGGTGGGACTTTGATCAAGATGAATCCATTTGAAGAGAGCTTGGTCCATAGGAAGATCCACTCAACCAAACCACCTCAAATCAGGCTTGTCTCCACTGACGAAGCTCATCGAACACGGTGATAGCCTCTGGTGAGGTATACCTTCAACCCGAGCTTAAACTAGAGAGTGTGTGGTCTTTTATGAACTGGATTTCATCTCAAGCAAAGTTAGTCATTGGATGTGTCCCCTCTTGCATGATGATTGTGTGGGTTGAGTTTGAGCTCAATCCGAGCTCAATCGAGCTCGAATCTTGCCCTAAAGGATGGGCGTTCCATTCTCCACAGAAGATCAGGATGGATCATGGGGCATCCATCCCATTTTGGATGGGCCATGATCAAGGCATAGGATCCTTTGATTTTCCCCCAAGAAGAGCTTGATCACTCAATCTTGATCGATGGATGGGGAGAAAGCATATATCGCATGATGATGTGACAACTTAAGTGGCTTTATCCCATGCCCATGTGGAAAGCGTGCACGTGCCTCCACATGGCGTAGATTAGCCATATAATTAAGGGATTAATACTTAATAATCATGAAACTTCAAATATTCATAACTATAAAATCAAAAAAAATATAAAATAAAAGAATTGGAAAGGTAATTCAAAGAGAATTTCTAAAATTAATTTCAATGATTTTAGCAGTATTTTTTTTGAATTAGGTTTAAATGAAAACCTAATAACTACTCCTTAATTATCCAACATTAATCTCAAACCTTTTGAGAATTTAGGGGATGATTTATCTCCACAATTTTCTTGGGATTTATTGATGGTTATTTAGGAGATAAATTAATGAACCCTTAATTACTTTATGTAATAAGGTTAATTAAGCATATGAAAGTGGTTTAATCCTTTATTAAGTTAATTAAGCATTGCTTAAGTGAAGAGGTTTATGGAATAGATTTGGGAAATTTTCCTAAGCCATTCCCTAAACCCCTTTCCTTCTTAATCTAAACTTAAATTTAATCCCAATCACTTGCTTAATTAACTTTGATAAAATTTTCAAAACATTCGAACTTAATCAATTCATTTTGGTAGGTGCTTAGGTGTTTAATAACCTAAGTAGCTTAAAATCAAAATCCAACCCACATGTGTGGGAAGGGTTATGAAAGTACTTAAATTAAACCTTTAATTAATCATTAATTGTGATTGCATTGGCCCTTTCTTTCTAGGTGCATTGTTGATTTAAATTCTTGTGGTTTTATGTATCATTGGCTCATAATTATTTGATTAAATATGCTAAAGAGGTATAGGTAAGGGATAATTAATACACTTAATTCACAGCTTAACTTAACCAAAAAATAAAATTGATCTAATCATCTAAAAATTAAATTAAAATATCATACACATGTGGGAATGGGTTAGGACCAGCAAGCTCATCTCACATTTTTCAAATTGAGATTAAACTCAAACAAAATTCAAACTCTCATTAAAATAGATTTGATTTACTTTAAATAATCTTATTCATAGGATTGTCTTTAAAAATTAATTAGGGTGGATGAACTTACATTGCTTGCATCACTTTATTTCTTTCTTAATATGCTAAATGTGCATGTCATATGAAAATCATGCATTCATGCTTTTAAAATCAAATTAAAAATAAAATGTTTCTTTATGTCAAATTGCATGTTTTTAAGTAAGAATATGAATGTATTATCACTATTAAATCTAAAATTATTTTCAAAACTTATAAATTATTTATCAAAACTGAAAGGTATGCTACTTATGATTATTTATAAGCTTGCATGTGAGTAAAAAGTAAAGATGTGCATAGTGTGGCTTTCCTTCTCTTTTCTTTTAGCATAGTTTTGAATAGGATTTGGCAAAGTGTATAGTTCATTTGAAAAGAACAACACTTACCTAAATCCATTCTATTCATTCCTATGTTATTACTTAGAAGGACATCCATACTTACATATAAATTGCATAAATCAAATAAATAAACACAAACTTTTGCATCTTTCTTTTCCATTTATTTCTTTTTTACATGCATATGTATTTAAGAAAAGTGGTATATTAGTCTAAAAATCTTGGGTTATGAGGCTTTAAGTAGCCCTAAGTTTTGTACCTTACACCCTTTGCTAACAACGTATACTCACTTAATGCCTTTCATACATATATAAATATGCATGTGAAAAATGGATAAAGAATCATTTTCTACTTAACAAAATCATGCATCATAAAACATTCAAATTTTCTTAAGTGATATCATAGCATTCATTCATCATTAAGTGTGCTAAACATCCTCATTTGTATGTATAGATATGCTTAGGATTCATCAATATGCATATTATACATGTTGGGAAAGAAATAAAGTATTGTGTATTTTGTAATATTAATTCACTTTACTTAATTTTAAATGCTTTTCTTTTTGAATAGGTTTATTTAGAGAAAATCTAAACATAGGATTAATTAAAATACATAATAAAATATTCACTAAATAAAAATCAAACATGAATTTACTTTAGAAATTACTTAAGGTAGGGAAGGAAAGAGAAGTTCTCTTCTCTTTTCTCTCTCTTTCCAACTTTTGTAGGTTCATTCAAACCTAAACAAATCATCAAATAAAAATCAACTAAATAAATTAAACAACTTAAATGAAATCACCCTCTAAGTTGAACATTTTCATACTTAAAATTTAAATCTTAAAGCTAGCTAAGCATACCATTTAAATAGCACACAAATTAAGTCACCATTTTTTAGCTTTAGGTTAGGCGTGCATGATTTGATGTTTGCTTTTATTTTATGATGTGATATTTTTTTAGTGGATGTTAGGTGAATGTGCATTATGAATGGTAGGATGATTTATCATTATCTTCTGCGGGATTGTACTTAAGAACATAATAAAAATATAAATTACTTTTGTTGTGCGTATACCCTATAATCCAAAATAGGCAGTGGACTTGGTTACCCATGTGTGGGTGCTAAGTCCAATATATATACATGCTTGGGATTTGTATGGTTTGTTTAACTAATCTTTATTTTGTAGGTGTTAGTTTGATTTACTTTTGCTTTTCATATAATTTTACAATTAGGATTTTTGAATGATTATTATGGGGGATTAGGATGAGCATTGGTCATAAGATTTCACCTTACGTACCATGTGAAGCCTTTGGAGCAACTAATATTCTAACCATCTAAAAGAAAGAACCAAAAGAAGAAAAGAAGAAAAGAAGGAAGAAGAAATGAAGAATGAAGACCCCCATAACATGAATTCCTTGCTTAATTGTAATTTATTCATTTGTAATCCTAATTGTATAAGGGTAGAGCTCAGCTACCCAATTTGTTTTCGGGTTTCTATAGTGGAGCTCGACCATAAATGACATTTTATTCTTTTGCTCTAGTTCTATAAATTGATTGATATTTGTTTAAGTTGCACATTAAGATACAATCTTTTTCTAGTTTCTTCATTGCTTTGATGTATGGCCTGGATGACGATTAAGCTCTTAGGGAAAAATAAATCTTCTACCAAATCAATCAATTCAAATTAAAAATAAATACCTCATAACCTCATCTAAATCCTAAGTTAAAATCTAAATAAAAGAATTAAAAACCCCTTAGCTAGATGTGTACTTTCTTTTTCTAGCATCATGCATAAAAAATATATTATTTCACTCTTGATTGGAGACCTTTCACCTTTGCTAGAGAACTTGGCTTGACCTGTGAGAGCCATGGTGGAAACACCTCCTTATCTTGCTGATTTTGGCCCATAATCTAATTTCTCATCATTAGGCATAAATCTAATTATGCTAGTAATGGTATAATATAAAAGTGTATGATATATTGTACAAATATAATATCTGTTAATTACATTACATGCTCTTACTACTACTATATATATTGTACCTTACCTGCATATATGACTTGCCTTTATACACTACATAATAGTAATAGTATTGTAATTACTATATTATACTATATTAGTAAATATAGTAATATAATATACATTTTAGTATTGTTTGAGTGTACATGGAGTTCTTGTCTTATATACATAATACTATATTCTAATACATTATATTACTACTATAATATATATATATATATATATATATATATATATATATATATATATATATATATATATATATATATATATATATATATGAAATTTTGCATTAGATTTAAGTCATTAAAGCATGCCTTTACATAATCTAGTCTCTTAGGGAGTGTGTTTAAGGACTTAGTCTCTTTCTAAATAAATAACAACCTTGCTATCTTGCAAAAGCATATGAATTGCCTACATATTTTAAAGCATTCGAGTTTGTTGGCGACCACCCAGGCGGTTGTAAGTCCATGGGTGGTTTATCTCTCTTGTGGAGGTAAACTAAATACCCATTTTACCTTAGATTTAGGTCATACTTTGACCCTCGTCCAGATTTAGGTTAGAGGTTCTACTTTCCTTTAGTATGAGCATAAATCCTTACCTCTTAGACATTTCCATGTGCATCATGGAATTATAAGTAGGATTCTAATAAAATTCTCAAACACATTAATTCAATTTTAAAATGTAAAGCCCAATAGGGTAGTTTGGGGTTTTACTAGCTTCATATCTTAAGCATTCCCCACTTATTTTCATTTGGCTTTGATAAGAACTCCTTTTTGATCGATACACTTTCTAAAATAAATTCGATTGATAGTCCTACCTTTTCAAAATCTTTGGAATAACGATCATTTATCTTTCAGTATTCTAAGGAATCATTTATATGATGTAATTAACTATGGGGGCTTGCCCTGTAGGAACAATGAACTCTATTTAAAATAAATCATGCTTTACTTTTCCATATAAAGTAGGGAAGAATCTGTACATTTAGCTCCATAGTCCTAGTATTGAGGTGATTAGGTCCATTGTAGGGTGGTGACTTCTATCTTTTGAGATAGTACACCTCTCATCAATATCGTAGTCGATCACCCTAATAAGAACATCTATGGATCGGTGTAGCATCCCAATAAGGCATAATTTTTATATATATTTATATTTTCATTTATCCTTCTTTTCCTTGAAAAAAAGGAAGGGGATAGATGAAGGCGAAAATCAATATATAAATTTTCACTACATGCCTCTATCAATTTGGTATGCCATTCTTTTTTTTAGTGAGGATCTTTTTGAGTAGTTTGACCAAAGCCTTGTTGAAAGCTTCTACCAAACCATTTGCCTTTGGATTATATATTGAAGAATATCGCCAATAAATTTTGTATCGGTCGATGAATCAATAAATCTTTATATTTTGAGGCGTACATTATCAAAAAAATTGCACTCAAATCTATAGACCACATTATGCATGAAGAAGTTGGTCACTCGATTAGCAGTAACTTCTTAAAATGAGGTAACTTTAGCCCACTTAAAGAAATAATCAGTCGCTGCTAGGATGAAGCGGTGACCAACTGATGACGGTGGATCAATCAGTCTGATTACATATGTACCCCAACATTCAAAAGGTCATGATGCTATTGTTGGGTGTAATAGATTTGGAGGTTGGTAGATTATGTTTTTATGTACTTGACATTCATGACACCTCTTGGCATGATTGATACGGTCTCTCACAATAGATGACCAATAATAATCCATCCTTTCGATCTTTACTGCCACCTTAGGACCTGACTGATGTGCACCACAAAGTCCTTCATGAACTTCAACCATTAATTTGCTAGCTATATTTGTTAGTTTTGTTTTGAAGTAGTTATTGAGCATAGTGCAATATTCTCTTCGATTTGAGTTTTGTGATTTATTACTTGGTAATTTTTCTTCTTTAAAGTAGTCGATGAAGGGTTGCCTCTAATCATGTAGCTCTTCTATTAGCTTCTCATTGCTTTTACGTGTCATGTTTCTTTTTATAACTCCTTATTGATTTTGGGAGTGAGAGCAACATCTCCTCGGGTCAAATTTGATAACCCCTCTACCTATGGGGATTGATACTTTGTTGACCCTAGAACTCATAGAGTAAATATCTCGATCAAGACATAATCATTATTCATACTCACCATCTCCTTAGCTAATTTTACTAAGAAATCTACTTTGCAATTTTTAGATCGAGAGACTCGAGTTAGTGTGACATTTGGTATTTGCTTCATAAGCTCAACAACTCGCTTGTGGTAAAAAGTTAACTCAAGCTTGTTGATTTTATGATGCCAAGTACTTGATTTATAATAAGTTAAGAATCGCTAAAAATATACAAGTTTTGAATGCCTATAGAAATAGCTTCTTCAAGACCTGCTATCAATGCTTCATACTCAGCTTCATTATTAGTTCTTGGCTCGGTCAACCCATATGATCATCTCATTATCCCTCCCTCTGGTGTTATGAAGACGATGCCAATTCCTGCACTTGCCCTTGGAAAATTTAGGGGATGCACTTGTTTGATCGATGAGGCACCATCAAAATATATTTTCTAAATTTGTGATTTTTCTCTTTCATGAATGAGCATAATTTGCTCATTAGAAAAATAATCATTAATAGAAAAGTCCACAGGGATGGGATGTGTAGCAAGAAAATCTACTAAGATTTGCCCCTTTACTGCTTTCTGTGAAACATATGTGATATCAAACTGTAAAAGAAATCCTGCCCATCTTGCAAAGCGACCTGTCAACGCTGGTCTTATCATCAAGTACTTCAGAGGATCGATTCTTAAGATGAGAGTAATTTTATGAGATAACATATAATGATGGAGCTTTTAGACTGCAAAAATTAATGCCAAACAGTGATTCTCTATCATAGAGTATCTTATTTTTGCTCCCATCAACCTCCGACTGATATAATAAAGAGCATTATCTTTGCTTTCTTCATTATGTTATGCCAATAATGCTTCAAGAGACTCTCTAATGCAGCTGTGTATAGAATGAGGGGCTTCCAGGAGTAGGTGCTGTAAGAATTGGTGGATTTAATAGGTAGCTTTTAATGCTATTGAAGGCTTCTTGGCACTCCTTGTCTCATTTAAATGGAGCATTCTTTTATCAACTTTGTAAATGGTTGACAACATCCTAAAAGGTTTGATATAAATCATCAGATGAATGCAAGCTATCATTGTAAAGAATGGAGCTGACATAAACTCTTCGATGGAAACATCTCCACAATTGCCTTGATTTTAACAGGATCAATCTCAATTCCTCTGTGACGTACAATGCACCTAATAAATTTTCCAGAGGATACCTCGAATGCACATTTTAGAGGAATCGTCTTAAGATCATATTTTCTAATTCTCTCCAATATAATTCTCAAGTCTTCAAAGTAATTTTTACGATTTTAGCTCTTCACCACTAAATTATCAACAAACCATTCCACCTTCTGGTGAATCAACTCATCAAAAACATCATGGCTCTTTGGTATGTAGCTTGACATTCTTTAATCAAAAGGCATGACGTGGATATATTCAATTGGTGTCTAAATGATGTGCTTTCATCTTGAGCCATCGATTTGATTGTATCCAGATGATCCATCCATGAATGAGAACATAGTGGTTGAAGTATTGTCCTAGTATGATATTGAAAGTGAAAAGTCATCTTTTTGGCACACCTTATTTAGATCCTGGAAGTCAATGCAGACACGGATTTGGCCATTCTTCTTCCCAACTGGGATAATGTTGGCTATCCAATCTACATACTTCTCCTCCGGATGAAGCCTTGATCGGCTTCTTAGTTTCAATTACACGTTCTTCAATCTCCAATCTCATTCACCTATGAGCTTGCTTAACATGCATCACATCTGGTTTAATTGCAAGTTTATGAATTACTACATCAGGAGATAAGCCTGGCATTTCAGAATATGTTCAGGCAAAGCAATCCCTGAATTCACAAAGTAGCATTTTTAGCTCTTCAACTTTCTCATAAAGTAGAAGGGCACTAACGAAAGTTGGATGGGCATCATCTTCAGCTCCTAGGTTGATTTCTCTGAGTTCATCCATAGTAGGTGTTTGCCCACCATCTTTGAGTTCTTTAAGCGCAAGCTTGGCTTATACTTCTCTATCATTTATAAGAAGAAGTTCATAGAGATCATCTTCTTCATCACTATTAATTTCGATCTCAGCTTCTATTATATTATAACAAACTTTATCTTGATGAGATTTATGAATGAACCAAAGACCTTCAGTGATAAACTTATCACTTCTTTTTGTGTGCTTGAGGACTTCTTTGGCTCCACATCTTGTTAAAGATTTGAGTTCTATGTTTAGTAGTTCAAATATCCAAGCTTATGCATCATTCTTTCATAATTTTGGATAGTATATTGGTATTCTTATTGGCACCATCTCATCAGAATCTTCATGTTGAGTAGGTCAATCAAAATTATGAGACTGAGACTCTTCAGATTTATAAAATAAAATTTTTGTTCTGCCACTCTCACTCAACGGTGACACATAGAACGTTATCAGTTCTTCAATGTTATGAACCTCCAGTGGAATGATTTCTTTGAAGTACTATTAAGGGATGGGTATAATTTTGAAGGAGTCACCTCACACTACCAAGTGAGCTATCCTTCTTGATGCGACCATCTGAACCCTATTTTCATAAGTAGATTCAAAGTTATAGTCAGAATCAAAATCACTTATTTTGTACTTTGCCTTTCTTGAAAGCTTATAAGTTCCCTTAGGTTTGATAGAAATATTTTATTCTTCTTATGTGTCACTTCCCAAATGAGGAACTAATCTTCTTAATTTAGGTGTAGAGTCAAGTGCTTTAGGGAGAATTAGCATTGCCTTCTTTCTTCCTTTTTTGCTTCTACTCTTTCACCTTATGAAGTTTCTTTTTAGTTCTTGAAGTGGATGCTACCGCCTCAAGAGGCTCTGTTTGCTTAAGCTCTTTAAGGATGAAATATTTTTGTATCTTCATAAATCTTTACATCATGGATGGAGAATGATTATAGGTTGTTAGGAATTTAGAACTTTTCTCCATCTTTAAGGTACTTCATACACTGATGCATAGTTAATGGAACCATGCCATACTCATGTAGCCATGGTCGACCCAAGAGAGATCTAAACGATGTATTAGCATCAATTACATGAAACTTGGCTTATGTATACAAATCTTGAATTTTGAGTGAGAGAATAAAAGAACTCATGATTTTCTGCCCTTTCTCATTGAAACCATGAACCATCAACTTATCCCTCATAAGATGTTGGATATCAAGTGATAACCCTCTTAATGCTTTTAGACTCATAAGATTGATAGAAGAACACAGATCAATCAATATTCGGTTGATCAAGATACCATCACTCTCTACGATAACATATAGAGGGCGGTTGTAATTTGTTGTTCCCAATATAAGATCTTTTTTTAAAAAAATGTGATTACTGGGAGATCTAGAGTTTGCAATAATTCAGTCATACATTTTTTTTGCAAAGTAAGCTTCATAACTCTCTAGATTTTGGAGAGCCTATATCAAAATTTCTTGGAGGTCTTTTAACATTAAGAGAGCCTCATACACACTTAATTGTGCAGGGATCTTTCTCAAATATGATAGAATATTATAATCTATCTTTTCTCTTGATTTAGGCTTTATTTTAGGATTTTTGGGAATGATATACTCGTTGACTTCAATTTGATTACCTTTATTTTTATTTGAATTCCCCTTCTTTGATGATGGTGGTAAGACTTTACCACTTCTCAACTTGAATCACCTTATCTTGCTCGATTTCTCAAGAAGTAGTTTCTTCAAATTCACTTTTATTCAGATGATTTGAAGGAGTTAAACTCACTTTTCAACTTCATACATTTCATATGTGATGTTGTTGATGAGTCAGACTTTTCTCTGTCTGGAAAACATAAATCTCCATTTGAACCATTATCTTCTTGTTGAGTCATTAGACAAAATTCAGATGTTAACTCCTCAGGCTTTTCTTTCTTTTATGAGAAGAAATTTGATGGGTTGGTCGAGTCTGTCTGACTACCCTTGTCATTTTGGAGTAACCAATATTATCTTCTTCATCCAATTCAACATTATGGAGTTTAGGCATAAAATCTACAAGCATAAATGGTTGTCTTGTCGGCTGGTGATACTCCTCTAAGTTATTAATAATCTTTTGAGTTATAGTTCTCTTATTAATCTTCTTTTTCTTAGCTGACTTCTTTGACTTATGAGGCCTACGTTTAGTAGACTGTTCCTCATGTTGTGATGAAGTAGCCTTATGAAAATGCCATCGAGAAGCTAAAATGCTTGGTTTATGCATTTCTTTTAAGTCTAATATAGGTTCAAGTGGTAATTTCCACTTAACACTAAGGACATCTTTTAGCTGCTTCAACATTTTCACGGTCTTCTTAGACTACTTGTTTCTCATTCTTTCAATTGATTCATCTTTCTTTTTATCTTTAATGAATGATACAGAAGAGGGCGTAATCACCCTTATAGATTCTCTTTTCGGGTTGACTAGAACATTATCGGATAATATAAATTCACCTCATCGATACTTCTTTTCTAGCCAATCTTTGAAGACATAATAATCTTCAATAGGATGATTGATCATCTGATGATAGGGACAATAATTTAGATTATTGACTTGATTAGCTTCTTCAAGCTTTTTACTTTCTGGTAATTGTAGACCAACTTTGACTGCTTGTCGAAATAATTTAGCCACGTTATCTTTTATAAAGAAATATTCTTTGTTCATCTTTTCCTTAAGAGATGGCTGCATTCGCTCATCATCTCTTGTTGCTTATTTTGGATTCTCTCCACCACCTGGAAAGGTTCGAGGTTTATCATTATCTCCCAATACCAATTTTGGCCATGGATTAGAATGCACAAGCTTCTTTCCCTTATCAATGTTGTATATTGGCTATTTTCCTTTATCTATATTATAGATTACTCAATTTTCACCACTTGAGCTATAGGAAGCGGCATGAGTTTCATTTCTTCTTGAGTGTGACGTCTTATTTTTCTTTGATTTATCTGTATAGATTTCAGACTTAAAGTGATTTAGCTTTTCAAATTTGGTCATCCTATCAAGCAAGTCTAGAATATTGTAATTGATAATATCATACATAAAATGGTATCATTTTATCATCCATATTTCCCATTACCTTGGATCGCATGTTCTTCCTCATTATTGTTCATATTTCATGCTTAGGTTACACCAACGAGTTATAAATTTTATCATTGACTCATATTTTCTCTTTTTTAGCAAGGCAAAGTCAGCGATCATTATTTTCTCATTTACACTGACGAATCTTTTCACGAATATTGTCTCTAGCTCAACGAAGGTTTTGATTGAATCATTCGACAATTCGCATTACCACTGAAAGTAATTGAGGTCGATAACAAGCAGTAGTGCATCATTCCTCATGTTACCACAAGTAGCCTTGAATTGGGCTAGATGTTATTTTGGATTACCATGCCCACTAAAATATTAAATTTTGATGTAACCTTCTATGACACTTGATTAAATTTAGGGTAAGGCGTTACTCACCAACTTTTAACTTCACATAAGCTTCTTTATCTTTTCATTAATTATTGTTTCCAATTGAGGTTGTTATTCTTATTCACGGTGTACCATTCTTTGAATTATAGGTTGAAGAGATAATTGATTAACTTCAGTCCTCCCTTCAAATGTAGCGTGTATTGTAGGAGCTTGAGGTATCAGAGTGACTGGTGGTATAGAAGTTGTATTATTAGTTATATATTGATTAATCGCTACATTTGATGTGATATTCTTCTCCAGCATATTCATCATGATATTCATTTGTGCTATCATGTCATTCATCTTGGTACCTATGAAATTTCTTTATCTTTGGCTTCTTTGCATTTGCCTTTTCTTAGCACCATGGCGTTAACAATACAGCTCTTCTTCTTCCTATATTTCTTATTTTGTTCTCACCATCTTCGGGAAGAACTTGAATCCTTCTCCTTGTGCATTTGTAGGACAGTTATTCTTGTGATGCGATTGTTAAAAGCGTGTACCAAATTGATCATTTCCTAGTTCAACCATATGAACAGCTTCAACTCTCATAACTTCCTTTTTCATTTTGATCTTCTTCTTCTTCCTCTTCAGCAGAGATTGAAGATTCATCTTCTACTCTCTTTTGTGATGACTCTTCTTCGTAAGCATAGAACTCAGGTTCAAGCTCACGATTCATGTGTTGTTGATCTTGTGAGAAAGTTCATTTATATGTCTCATCATATAAACTTCTACTTCCATAGTGTCATGTTCATCATCTTCTTCTTGCACATGAATTTTTGATCGACGCTTCCAATGGATCTATGATTCATTGTAAGGAACAAACATTTCTTCCATTGGGGGACTGTGATCATAGCCAACTTTCTCCCACATGGGTGAATCTGATTGATGACATGATCCCTTAGAGGATTCTTCAATATGTCGACCATCATACCTTTTATCAGTGATATCCTTTCTTTTAGGTATCCACTTGATGAGTTATTTTGAGGTAGATTTTAGAATATGTGCATAGATGTCACATCTCTTTCTTTCTTTAGAATTTCATCATTGGCCTCCATATCACTTACCCTTTTGGGACCTTTTCTTGATTCTTGGCGATCAAGTGTTATGCTCGATGCTCATCCGTGAACCATACTTGGCTTGATGACTAGTTACCATAGAGATGATAACCTTCTTGGTGAATCTCGGTATCTTCATCATCACAAGCCTCTGAAATTTTCTTTTCATTAAAACTCTTTCCTTTGCTACTTTAAGAACATTGTGTATTCTAGTGGACAATGGTTTAAGTTATTCCTCTGCAGTGGTTGAGCTTGCCATTGTTGAATCCAGAAAGACTACTTCACCTCACTAGAAGAGCTATCCATTCTTACCCATTTTAGATTATCAAAGTTGTTATGAGTAGGAATACTCGCTTCTGGCGATAATATTATTTGTTCATTGGGTCATTCATGTGGGATCTGCTGAGCCCTCAGCTCATCATTTCTTCTTCTTCTTTGCCTTCTGGTTAATTTGGTTCTTGATGAGAAAGCCTCAAAATCATGTCTCTCAAGTATGAAGGTTTCAATTTGCAAAACAGTACCATGAGGCATCGATACAATTTGTCCATATGGTTCTTTTCATCACTTGATTGATTGACCTAGTCTTTCAAATGAAGTTCTCTATGAGAGAACTCCTTAATAGCTTGGTTTGTTTGGTTGGGTATGGTAGTAGAGCTTGATACGAGTCCTTCATGGCCTCGGAGAGTGCACCAGTGGGTACTTCAGGAGTTGCAACTATAATGCCTGGAAAATCCATGCTACCAAATTGAATGGTAGCTCCAACATCTCCTGTATTGATGAAGACATTAGCTAAGTAGATGTTTGCACCATGCCCAAGCTGAATAGTAAAATGAGTGCTCTGTATATCCATTTTGTGCAAGTGAAAGATGAAGATTTGTAATTAGTAATTATTATTTCACCCTATACTTTCATCTGAGGTACTACATAACAAAATATTAGAGTCTCATACATTAGTAATTTGAATTTATTACACATTTAAATCACCATTTTTTATTTTGAATTTTCAAATATTTTATTGCAACTATAGCATGTGTATGACTAACCAAAGATGGAAAGAGAAATCTATCCCCAATGGAGTCTCCAAAATCATGTGCTCAAAATTCAACCTCTCTCGCATTGAAGAGAGATTTGAATGTCGGGTGTAATTTTAGAAGGTAGATGGAATAGTAGATAAGACACTAGAGATTTTGCCTCATTTGGTGAGGACTTTATATATGGTTCCAGATTTCTTATAATCACAAGCACCTATAGTTAATTACCCCTCCCAATGCTAAGAGAGAATTTTTAATTAAGGCTAGTCATTAGATCGCTTAATGCATAACATATAGTAGCAGCATATAGAGTTTTAAAATTTAGATTTATGAAATTCATCATCATTAGCTTAAAGTGAATGGTTGGGGGAACGATGATGCACCCGATCTAGATCTCATGGTTTCGTCATCCAGGGCTACCGTGGTCCTTAGTCTACTTAGTCAGAGGAGGTAGTCGATCTAACCTAAAAGAAGGATCCTTATCAGAAGCCATGGGTTATGCATTCAAGTAATCTTTGTAGACCAGGTGGTGTTTCTAAGGAGACAATCTTAAGTCTACCTTAGCTAATAGAAGGCTTTTTTCCCTATCACTTGTACCATATGATTCACATATCAAGGTACAGAGCTATTGGGGAGCATACATGATACATTCATGATCATAATATAATGGTGTCATTTGGCAACCACGTCGAGGACTCTAATGTGCTTCATCGTATGTGCGCCAACCAAACCACAGAGAGGACATGACCGTCCGCTAGCATGAGATTGATTGAGAGTGAATATAGAAATATATTTAATGTAACATTAGCTCCTTTGTGAGCTAGAGTTTTCTTAATTTGTCACCTTTAACATACAATTGCGGAAGGTGGGTTGGATTTTAGCTTTAAGTTTTTAGAGATTGAATTTCATTTAAGCATTTAACACTTAATGACATGTTAGATTTTGTATTTAGATTGATACTTAATTTGAGTTAATTTGATTTAAAATTAGAATAATATTTTGATGGAAGCATTCCCTCCAGTTGAAATCACCATTCAACATAGCCATCATCGGGGTTTATGAGTTTGCTTGATCATTTAATTTATTATTTCAGATCCTATTGACTCTATTAGTTTAATAATAGATTATCAAATTTATTGTCATATGACAGAATTTTCTTCTCATATATTTTAATAAGCTAAAAATTTTATAATAATTGGATTTTTAGGTTTTGTTAACCCGAGCCTAGTTTTAAGACCAATAGGAAGCAAAAGCGAAAGATTCTAAGTTTAAGCATTCAACATAGTGTCAGAGCTCATACAGGTATTTAGTAATTTAGGTAATTTTATTTATAAATTATGAGAGTAATTTTATATTTATTTAATCTCAACTTAGCCTATGCAGCCTTTTCAGA
This sequence comes from Cymbidium sinense, assembly GCA_021442155.1. Lineage (NCBI taxonomy): Eukaryota > Viridiplantae > Streptophyta > Magnoliopsida > Asparagales > Orchidaceae > Cymbidium > Cymbidium sinense. Next base: position 56,939,756 of record CM038228.1, on the reverse strand, counting down.
CGTTAAAATTTGCACTTTAAATCTCTATGTCGAGCACCGCGTATTTATAAGATAATTTCATCTAATTAATGAAATCATTAATTTTGAAAATCATAATTAGAATGAAATTCCTTAATTTTTGGGTTGAAAGAAGCTTTTTCATTTGTGCAGAATTTAATTTAGTGTCGCCTTCTATCTGCTTGTACAAAGAATTGTATATCTGGTGGCGTAGATTTCAACTTAATATTTTTGATTCAAAGTAGTGTAACTTTGCTTATACTTAACTTGATAGAAAAAATAGAACGGTGTTGACTTCATTTTTGGAGTGAGCTCTCAACTTCCTCATCATAGATTTAAGACTCTTATAGACACTAAGAGCTCATTAGTCTTAAGACACTTCTAGTAATTAGGTAAACACTTATCCTAAGCCTAGAGACTTAAAAGAGTTAGCCATAGGAATAGGTCATGCCTTAGAGATTTAGGAAGACTTGCCTAATCTTTACTTCCTTCTTAAAACCAAACTTCTAAACCAAACCTCAAATTTAAATCAAAGATCATAAATCCAATCCTGAATCAAATGATTGAAACCCATGATTAAATTCAAATTTCTAAACCCTTCCTAAGCCCTTTGATTTTATCTTATGGGCTTAGCCTTAACCAAATTAAAATCAACCCCAATTCAATTGATTTTCTCAAATATCAAATTTAATCTCAAATCAAACCCTAACCTGAATTCCAAATCAAATTCAACTCCAAATGATTGAAACCCATGTTTAAATTCAAACTCCAAAATCCTTTCCTATGCCATATGGACCACCTTCATATGCTTAGCCAAAACTCTCTTTAAACTAAATCAAACTTGGTTGATTTCTTTATAAATTAATTATTCTTTTATATTCATAAATATAAATGAGATCCAAATTCAAACCAAATTCAAACCAAATTCAAATCATTCAAATCAATCATTGATTTCCCTTCCCTCATTTATATTCATAAATATAAATGAGATCCAAATTCAAACCATTCAAATCAAATCAAACTAAATCAAACCAAATCAAGATCTTTTTTAAACCATATGGACCTACCTCCATAAGCTTAATCAAATTTCAACTCAAATACACCCAAAATCAATTAATTTCATTATAAATTAATTATTCTTTCATTTATATTCACAAATATAAATGAAACCCACCCTCTAATGACCAAAAATAAATCAAACTAAATTAATTCCCTACTTAAGCCCTTTTGACCTACATCCTTAAATTTGGTCAAATTTGCTTCCAAATCACTCCAAACCCAAGTGATTTTCTCATGACTCATTTATAATCACAAATATAAATGAAATATAAATCCAAATAGCCAAAACCAAACCCAAATCAAATCAAATTCCAATTTTAGCCCTTTTAGCCAATTTCTTGAACTTGGCTAAATGATATCCAAATCAACTCAAAACCCATGGATTTCTTCATGATTCAATCATTCCTTCAATCATTGTTCCAAATATAAACACAAACTATAATTATCAAGCCAAATCTAAGTCACACTCAAGTCAAGCCCATGTTGACCCTTTTTGACTTGAAATTATCATATGAACCAAAATCTATATGGCTTCAAACCACTTGCAATTAGATTAATATTTTCATCATAAATCTATATGAGTTCAACTAAACTCGAATCAAGTCAAAACTAAATCAATTGACCCATTTAAGTCCACTTGACCCAAAGTGAGCTAAAAAACCTTTTTGAGCCAAATTCTAATCCAACCCAAATTGGATTGAACTAAGCCCATCCAAACCTCATATCATGATCAACAATCATCCTAGGGTGATCAACTACCTTAAATTGGGACAAACCAAGTCAACTTGGTTCTTTGACCAAGTCAACATTTAGCCCAAATGAAACCTAAACAAGCCAAAACCCACCATATACAAAATTAATTGAAACATTTGATCCAAATTAATTCATAACCAATGATTGAACATGACCAAACTCTTAATTGAGCCAAACCAAATCAAATTGGTCATTTGACCTAAGTTGATCCAAATTTGCCTAAAAAGCCAAAATGGATCAAATCATGATTTAATATAAATTTATTACAACCAATGACTCAAGTTAATTCCAAATCACTTGTTGAACTTGACCATAGCCATGATTGAGCACAATTTAACCAATTGGTCAACTTGACCCAACCTAGCCCAAATTGACCTAAAAGGTCAAATTGGCCAAAATCCAAATTAAACCCAAATCAAACCAAATCAAAACTCACAATCATTTTTAATTATTTAATTGAACATGAACCAACACCTAACCTATCCCAATTTGGTCAAATTAGTCAAATTGGTCAACTTAACCCATTTGACCTATTTGAATCCAAATGAGCTAAAATCAAACCTAAGCCAAATTAATCAAAACCACTTGAACCAAAACTCTTCAAATAATCATTTAAACCTAACCCAAGTCTTGGTTTGACCTAATTTGACCAATTGGTCAACCCAACCCAACCTAACCCAGCCTATTTTGACCATTTGAAGCCAAATCACCCAAAGCAACCAACCCTAGGACCTATGACCCAAACTAGTCCTAACTCATTCCCAAACTAGCCCAAATCCATAGTGGGCCCCACACAAGCAATGAGCCATTGGACAAACCTTCTTTCCATTGGATCCTCATATTAACAAGCAAAGTCAACTCCACCATCACCATGGGAGCTCCCAAGTACTCAAGTTAGGCTCCACCTGACCCACCTAGCTCACCTAACCCATCCTAGGTCGGCCAAGGACCAAAGGGAGTTCACCTCCTCCTCACTTAAGCCAAAATTGAAAACCCATGGATTCAAGCCAAGAGGTCTTTGCACACGCCCCATGGACCTCCCACGCTTTACTCAAGTGAGCCACATGGAGTTGGATGTGACCTCTCTAGTTCCTTGATAGAGCTTTGGTCAAACAAGCTAGTCCATCGTCCGTCCATCAAGAATGATTTTGGGGTATACTTCCCAAATTTGGCGATAATTGACACAATCCACACAGTGAGAGTTCCCTAAGCCATCTCGAAACTCCTCAGAGCTTCTCCAAGCTTCCCAAAGCTCCTACGATCAAAATTCTACATTCTCATGTGAAATCAAAACATGAGATCCCTCCACTGATTCAAATTCCTCCTCCACTCAACCAAATATCAATTAAACTCACACACACCTTCACCACATCCAATCGAAGCCAACCAATCATCTCCCGAGCTTCCAAGCTTTCGGTGGTCCAAGTTCGATCAAGGCCGAATGCCAAATCAAAGGAGCTTGGTCCATAGAGCAAACCACCTTATATCAAAGCTCATGCGGCTCAATAGGGTTTCGTTTCTACCAAATGAAGCTACCTAGATCCACCATCATTAGCGTTGAGGTAATTTCCCAACCAAGCCTTATATGGAAATTGGTTGGTCCTTTTCAAAGAGAAGTTTCATTTGAACGCATCCTAGCTGTTGGATTCGTGTGGATCCTTCATGCGGAGGTGTGGGTTGAGTTTGGAGTGGATCCGAGCGGACGAGCTCCGTCATCCATCGCTCGTAGGAGATAGATCATGAGCCATCTTACCCGTGTGATTGGAACGAACAGATCTAATTAGATCACACTTAGATCCTCTCTTTTCTCTCCTTTATTGTGGGATCTGATCGTGGCTGTCCGATCTTAGATCAAATGGTCCACGAGAAAGCGCGTTCACCACAATCCAAGTCAGCATCCCAACATGACAACTTAAATACCCAATCCTATCACACGACATGGAAAGCACGCACCGCGCCAGCAGCCACGTTGTGCTGATGGGATTAAGGGTAAATTAGGGCTGTATTAATTAATTTTTAAGGCTAAATCTTCCTAAAATCATAACTAATCCTAAAAAATTCTAAAAAAAAATACAAATGAGGGCTCATTTTAAAGATATTTCAGAATAAAATCCATTAAAATTATGATTAATTAATTTGGAATAGTAATTTTTGCTTTATTAAGATTTAATAAAAACTTAATTAGCCTAATTACTCTATGATTAATTATCCAATTAATCTCAAACTTTTCAAAAATGTTTAGGAGGATGACATCTACCTCCCCTATTTTTCTTGGGATTTATTGGATAGTTAATTAAGAAAATCAATGGATTAAACCTTAATTACTCTCTCACCTTAATTAATGATAATTACTCAAATTAATAGTGGTTTAATTAATTAATTAAGCTTATTATCTTTGTTAATAGTGGGAAGTCTTAAGAAAGTGGTTTGGGTTCATTCCTTATAACAATTTCATTAAGCCTTTTTATTTCTTTCAAGTTAATTAAAAAGCTTAAATAATTAATTAGTCATTTAAATTACCAATTAAAATAAGAGGGAACCTAATTATTTCAGAGCCTAATTGAGTGTTTTAAATGACTTAAGACATTGGGATTGAAGCCTTTTTTTTGATGCCTTTCCCAAAGTTAATTTCATCATTCTAATTAAAATATAATCAAAGAATTTAATCAACTAATCAAAGGCTTAATCAAATTAATTTAAAATCCTTTCCAATTCATAACTTTAATCAATCTCGGGTAGCTCTTTGAGTGTTCAATAGCCTAAGATAGAGCTAATGAAATTATGGTTAGCCCATATGTGTGAGAAAACTATAAGAGTAATTAAGTGAGCTCCTTAAGCTTAATTAACTATTAATTATGAGCCAATTACAATAGACCCCTTTCATTCCTTAGAAGCATTGCTAATTTTCTTTTTATGTGATTGCATATCATGTTGGCTCATTAATTAGTTAATTAACATAAGGTGATATAGGGGGTAAATTAATTGAATTAATTCATACCTCAACCTAATTAAGACATAAAATCAACTTATTTATTTTTATTGAATCACATTAACTCACATATGGGGAATGAGATTAAGATTAGCAAACCTCTTTCACATCTCTTAAATCAAATTAAACATAAAGATAAAAAATGGCTTTAAGAAACTTTGGTTTATCTTAAATGAGTTTATTTAATATGATTGTCCTTAGGACTTAGTTGGATTGAATGAAATCATATGCTTGTGTTATTTTATTTCCTTCCATTCATGTTAGATGTTGTATGCCACTTTTATTAATGCATCCACTTCTTTCAAATTAATTAAATAAAAATGATTTCCTTTAAGTCAATTTGCATGTGTTGTCTTAATTAAAAATATATATGGCTAGTATCACTATTAAATCTCAAATATATTTTTAAAAGTTTATTAATGAATAAATATACATATATATTGTGACTTTAGTTATATATACATAGGAAATGCATGTGAATATAAGCTTAGTGAATGATGTAATGTTTCTTTCTTATATTAATGTGTTGATTTGTATAAGTAAGAATGTTAGCAGGTATATTAGTTGGACATCCTAGGGACGCATGGCTTCATTTAGCCCTAAGAGGTTCCTACCTCATTCTCATGGTGTGAAATAATGACAACGTACCTGCTTGATTTCATTCTTATGCATTTTGATATCATAATTTATATAGAACTTTAATTCATTCACACAAAAAATCAATCAAATTAAATACAAAATTCAACTTTTGCATGGTTTTTCTATTATTATAGTTGCTTATACATCCATATATATCTAAGGATAATGGGTATATTAGTCTGGACATTTTGGAGACGTATGGCTTTAAGTAGCCCCAAGGAGTTTCCTACCTCATTCCCCTAGTGTAGAACAATGGTGTTGTGCTTGCTTAAAACTTTTATACATGTGAATGTGTACTTAGCTAATGAATGAAAACCTCCATTTTTCTATTAAAAAGATATGCATTCATACTTTATTTAATTGGTTGAGTTGATTAATCATGTGATTTAAGGTTCTTTCCTTATGCTTTTGTATAAGAATTTAGATAGAGCTTTAAATTAATATGACAAAATCATTCAACCAAATAAAATAGTAATTCTAAATATATTTTCTCACATTCATAATTTAAGTGTGATAAGATATAAATTGCATGTATAGCTATGCTTAGGATTTAATCATATGCATGATATACATTATGAAAAGAAATAAACAAACATGTGTTATGTGATAGTAATTCATTCCAACTAATCTTAAGATGTTTTTTTTATTGAATGAGTTTATTTAAAGTGAACTTAAACCTAGGATTAATTAAAACATATAATAAGCCATTCACTAAAGGGAATTGATTAATTTATTTATTTTAGATGTGACTTAAGGTGGGGATAAAAGAGAGTGATCCTCTCTTTTCTTCTCTTTATAACACTTAGTTGTTAAGTGTAGGTCAAATGAAATAAAAAAATATTAAGTAAAATTTGCAAATCAATTAAACCATTTAAAGTGGAACCCTCCTTTAAAATTAAATCTCTTCATACTCAAAAAATCTTAACTCTAAAACCTAGCTATGACATATCACACAAGCCTTAACACACACATTAGATTGAGTCACAACTTCTGTTTATATTAGGGTAGTGCATGGTTTGATGTATGTTTGTTTTTATGATGTATTGTTATAGAGGGATGTTAGGGTGTATGCCTCGTAGATTGGATGTTAGGCCGTGATTAGTCTAATCATATTTTATGCAGGAGATTATGCTTAAGGGATGCTTAAAATAAATATAAATGCTCTCTTTTGCAGGTCACTTAACCCCTAAGCATAATCTAAATTAGGATATGTGGACTTGGTTACCTATGTGCAGGGTGCTAAGTCCAAATTATTCATATAACTGCTTGGGTTGTATGCTGTGTTTAGCTAACACTTATTTTACTAAGTAGTTAGATTTACTTTTCATTCTTTTAATATAATTATGCATTAGGGATTTGGTTAAGTGTTATGGGGTTAAGGTTGAACATTGGCGAAGGTTTGATCACGGGTGCTATGTGATGCCTAGAAGCCTACCAAAATCAATTGGAGCAAATCAAATGAAGAAATGGAAGGAGCATGAAGACTTGAAGATCCACCATAACACTTATAATTTTGTAATTTGTAATTATTCTTTCATATACCGACTTATATAAGGGTCTAGGCCGGTTACCCATTTCTTTTTTGGATTGTACTATGGTACCCGACTGCACCGTCCTGTTATTCCTTCACGTTGAGTTTATAAATTGATTGAAGATTTATTTATATTGTGCAATAGAAATGGCATTCATTTTCCTAGTTTCTTTATATATGATGATTTAATGTGTGGCTTGGATGCGATTAGGCTCTTAGAGAAAAATAAATCTTTTGCCCAACTACAACTCATAATTAAATTTCTAAATAACTCATAACCTCACATAAGGCCTTGGCATTAAATCAAAATAATTAAAATATTTAGCAACCCCTTAGATGTATGGTTCTATGTCTAATATCATGCATGCATCTTCTACCACTCTAGTAAAATGAGGGCCCCTGTGAGAGCAACTCCTACTGATTGGGCTTCACCCTCTTCTTTCTTGATTTATCCCATAACTTATTTCAACATGCATTTAGGTATATAAAATCATATAGCTTATGTCAAAATAAAGAGTCAAAATCAAATAAAATTTGATAAGATTTGTATTAGACTAAGTCATTATTCATACCACTCATGTTCTAATCTTTTGGGGAGTGGGTTTAAGGACTTTTGTTTCTTTCTAAATAATAACATCCTAACCATCTTGCAAAACATATGACTTGACCACATAGTTTCAAAGTGTAGGAGGAGTTAGATGACTGTCACTCTAGGTGATTATAAGTCCAGTAGTCGGGTGGTTTACCCTCTCTTGTGGAGGTAAACAATATACTCATTTTTACCTTAGATTTAGGTCATGTTTTGGCACTTGCTAAAGCTTCCTAGATTTAAGATATGAGGTTGATATTTCTCTTTGGTGCTACAAGCATAAATTCTCATCTCTTAGGTATTTTACCAACCTTGTATTGTGAGATTATATGTCCTAGCTTTCTAATAAATTTCAACTCAAATATATAATTCTTCTCAATCTCAAATATATAAAGCCTAATCATAAGATAGTTTGGGATGCTCACTAGGTTTCCTAGTATCATGAGCATCCCCTACTCATCTCCTTTTAGGCTTCGATAATTAGTCTTTCCTTTTGATTTATCCCACTTAATTTTCTAAACATAACCAATTTATTGATAGTCTTACCTTTGAATTCTTTGTAGACAACAATTGTCTACTTTAATTGAGAGTATTCCTAAGGAACTCACCTTCTTAGGATGTAATTAACCATGGGAGCTTTCTCTCATAAGGAACTTTAGAATTTTAAATAAACCCTACTCTATTCATCCATAAAGTAGGAAAAAATCTCTAGTATATTCGAAGACCCATAATACTTTTGGAGTCCTTATTAGGTGATTAGGTCCATCGTAGGGTAGTGATTTCTATCTTTTGAGATAGTGCACTATTCCTTGATGTCGTACCCGATCACCTCAATAAGTACACCCTCAGATCTACGTGGTGTCCCCTCACACACACACACATCACAAACTAAAAATAAACACTACAAATGTCTATTTAGCTTATACATATTGATAGGATTTTACTTCTTTTCTAATCACCATATTTAAATTTTATTCTCACCCATAAACGAGCTATTATATCTCTTTCAACTTAGCTTATTAAATGTAAGCCTTGTTACTTAAGTCATGCTTGAACTATATTTGTATTTAAATGCTAGTTTTCAAGCTTACTATAAGGGTCTTGTGATTTTGATTATGAATCCAATTAGATTTCCTCTTAGATCATTTAAAGTGATGCATTGTAAAATTGTAAGAATTATATTCATAGTTATTGACTATATATCAAATTATTTGTGTATCTTACTTAAACTTTCTCGACACTTCTCAACTTGCTTAGTGTGAATTAAATCATAATTCATTGGTTAATCGAGCAGCTTTATAATGCTTATTATTTTTCAAGAACTTTATATTTGGAATAATCAATGATAAATCTTGTTTATATTAACTTATGAAATATCAAAATCCACATTTGCTTGGAGATGAGTTATCAAACTGAGCATAATCTCATTTGAATTCTAATATGGATTCTATTATCATTTGAAAGCTAACATTTTATGACTCAATGTATTTGACTTAAAATACTTCTGTTGCTCAAACACATGGTATAACACAATTTAAATATTCATTAGAAAGGTTATGAAACATGCTTATTGAAGAGCTATTAAGTTTGTCGCGAATCTCCTATAAGCTTTATTTGATTTCATCATATTTGAAGTTGATTATTAATTTTACTATAAATCTCTTATGATCCAATTATATGCTTAACGAGATTTTTTTTCATCATTTAAGTGAGACATCGCAAAGTTAAATTTATATTCATTCACAGACTATCAAATTCTTTGCATTTGTTTTGCAATCAAGCACCCATATATCTCATAAGCCCCTTTGCACTTCAATAATATAGCCAATTGAAATTTCTTCAATTATTTCAAAGTGAATTACAGAAATGATCCAAAAATCTAGTAAACAATTTTGTCTATATTCACTTATAAGCATTTAGCTTATTTTAATCTCAATTAAGTTCAATTTTGCTAACTATCTATCTCAAAAGTTGACCGTTTCAAATACAATTGATATCATTTTAATTTTCAATTTCAAGCTTAAAGTTTTTTATTTGAATTTATTTTATTTTAGTACTTTAGGTTTCATAATTAATTTGATATCCAATTATATTTGAATTCAAGTCCAAAAAATTTGATGAAATTGTGTAGCATTTGGCAAGATTGCATCATCCCCGTGCTACATGTATTGGCCTACCCGGTATACTCTATTGAGTATAGCGGATGGTGTCTTACAACACCACACCTGAGTCTTCATGCTTACTAAGCCCTATTGAGCATTAATGGGATTTTCAATCACCTGCATGTAGCAAACATATATAATTTTTACATATTTAAGCCCCCTCCACCTTTTTTAAGTCTAAAATTCAGTCCAAATTTTGATAACATTTTAGTATATGGGTGTCACATCTAACAGTTTTGGCTAATTTGGTACGCCTTATTGAGCATAGCGAGTGGTGTCTTGTGACACCACAGCCATCTCTTTGCACCCATTACACCCTATTGGGTATTAACGAGGTCTTGAAACTTGCAAAAAGAAACACAAGCATATATACATTTCACACATCCACACACATTTTATACATTTGTGAGTTATGGTGACGATGCAATCAATAAGATAATAAGAAATTTCTCTTTTTTATTTTAAATTTTTTTATCTTCTGATTTTTTTTTAATGAGAGAGTCGAGTGGCGATAGTAGGGAGTTCGACAACTGTGAAGACCAAACAAGGGGGAGGCTTGGTTTCGAGTCTGCTAGCAGGGAAAGGGCCAAACTAGGTACGGATTAGCCTCCTGCGTGTTGGAACCATAGATGAGAGAGCAAAGTAGATGAGCTGGAAGGAGCCTGGGAAGGCCAGAGAAGTGTAAGGCTTGGGTGTTGGATTGAAAGCGAGGCAGGAAGGTGTGATGGAGGATGTTGGGTCCAAAGTGATATAAAAATGTTCACAATAACATGTTCAAAGTGATATAAAAATGCTTTGCTTTAATCTTACAAGATGAAAGAAAACACAACTATAGAATAGTAATACTAATACACATTCCAATAAATCAAAATTGTTATATAGGTCCTTTAGTAGTTTTTCTTAGCAATGCCTAATTTGCTATATATTTTTATCATATAAGCTTATATTTGGTTCCATATTAAATTAAGCCCACATCTTTAGCATGAGTTGAAGCCTTTTGCATCTCCTATCAATCCTCCCCAATTAAAAAAAGTTCTTATTTTTTGTTATCCTTTGGTAGTCATTCTATTATTAGTCAATTATAACTTTGCCAAAGAAACTTATTCTAGGTACATTTTCAATCCTCATCAATTAAAATTTTATTTATTTTATTTTTTGGTAGTCATTCTATTATTAATCGATCATAAAATTGTCTTAAAAACTTATTCTCACTACATTTTCATTATTGATAGGGTGTCCCATTATATTCTGATATCAACTCACATTTGACAGTTATTTGTTACTCTTCCTAATGTGCTTATAATCTTATGAAATCTCATTTGTATATCATATAGGCTAATTAAATGATGTATCATATTGAAGATCTTTTATGTGTTAACATTCAACCACAATACATCAAAAAAATTACATGATATCTGTATTTATTGATAAGGTATTTGCATGCAATCTTAATAGCAGCTTATTGTGCTTTCATGTTCAATGATGCTTATTCTCACCCATAGACTATTTTATTATATCTCTTTCAACTTAGCATTAAATATAAAGCCTTGTTACTTAAGTCATGCTTGAATTACATTTGTATTTAAATCTTTTCAAGCTACTGTAGTGGTCTTGTGATTTTGATTTGAATACAATTAGGATTTCCTTAGATCATTAAAGTGATGCATTCAAAAATTGTGATTTATATTCATAGCAATACGTAATATATCAAATTATTTGCATCTTACTTAAACTTTCGACACTCTCAACAACTTTTGTATGAATTAAATCATAATTCATTTGTTAATCTGACTTTGTAATGCTTATTATTGTTCAAAACTTGATATTTGGAATAATCAATGATAAATCTTGTTTTATTAATTTATGAAATATCAAAATCCACATTTGCTCGTAGATGAGTTATCAAACTGAGCATAATCTCATTTGAAGTCCAATATGGATTCTATTATCATTTGAAAGCTAACACTTTATGACTCAATGAATTTGACTTAAACTACTTCTATTACTCAAACACATGGTATAACACAATTTAAATATTCATTAGAAAGGTTATGAAACATGCTCATTGATGAGCGATTAAGTTTGTCACGAATCTCCTATAAGCTTTATTTGATTTCATCATATTTGAAGTTGATTATTAATTTTACTATAAATCTCTTATGATTCAATTATATTCTTAACGAGATTTTTTTTCATTATTTAAGTGAGACATCGCAAAGTTAAATTTATATTCATTCACGGACTATCAAATTCTTTGCATTTGTTTTGATAAAGCACATATATCTCAGCCCCTTTGCACTTCAATAATATAGCCAATTGAAATTTCTTCAATTATTTCAAAGTGAATTCAAAAATGATCCAAAAATCTAGTAAACGATTTTGTCCATATTCACTTGTAAGCATTTAGCTTATTTTAATCTCAATTAAGTTCAATTTTGCTAATTATCTATCTCAAAAGTTGATCGTTTCAAATTCAATTGATATCATTTTAATTTTCAATTTCAAGCTTATAATTTTTTATTTGAATTTATTTTATTTTAGCATTTTAGGTTTCATAATTAATTTGATATCCAATTATATTTGAATTCAAGTCTCAAAAATTTGATGAAATTTTGGTAGCATTTCATATTCAAGTGTCATGCGTAGAAATTTTAACTTTTTGACACAATCTATTGAGTATAGCGGATGGTGTCTTACAACACCACACTTGAGTGTTCATGCCCACTAAGCCCTATTGAGCATTAATGAGATTTTCAATCACGCATGTAGAAAACTTATATAATTTTTACATATTTAAGCCCCGTGCCCCTTTTTTTAAGTCTAAAATTCAGTCCAAGTTTTGATAATATTTCAGTATAGAGGTGTCACATCTAATAATTTTGGCTTATTCGGTATGCATTATTGGCGTGGCATGATATCTTAGATCATCTCTTTGCCCACTACATATTGAGCATTAGCTCTTGAAACCAGAAACATAAGCATATATACATTTCATCCACACACATTTATACATTTGTGAGCGATCTTGGTGTGGTAATCAATAAGATAATAAGAAATTTCTCTTTTATTTCAAATTTTTTTATCTTGATTTTTTTATTTGAAAACGAGAGAGTCGATGGTAGTAAGTTCTTGAAGGACAAACTAGGGGAGGCTTGGTTTTGAGTCACAAAGGGGAAAACTAGGTAGATTAACCTCTGCGTGTTGGAACCATAGATGAGAGCAAAGTAGATTTTGGAAGGAGCCGAAGGCAGTGTAAGGCTTGGGTGTTCGGATCAAAGACCAGCCAAGCAAGGGAGAAAGGTGTGATGGAGGATGTTGGATCCAAAGTGATATAAAAATGTTCACAATAACATGTTCAAAGTGATATAAAAATGCTTTGCTTTAATCTTACAAGATGAAAGAAAACACAACTATAGAATAGTAATCTAATACACATTCAATAAATCAAAATTGTTATATAGGTCCTTTAGTTTTCTTATGCTAATTTGCTATATATTTTATCCATATAACTTATTTGGTTCCATATTAAATTAAGCCCACATCTTTAGCATGAGTTGAAGCCTTTGCATCTATCAATCCTCCCCAATTAAAAGTTCTTATTTTTTGTTATCATCTGTAGTCATTCTATTATTAGTCAATTATAACTTTGCCAAAAGAAACTTATTCTAGGTACATTTTCAATCCTCATCAATTAAAATTTTATTTATTTTATTTTTTGGTAGTCATTCTATTATTCGATCATAAAATTGTCTTAAAACTTATTCTCACTACATTTCATTATTGATAGGTGTCCCATATATTGATATCAACTCATTTGATTATTTGTTACTCTTCCTAATGTGCTTATAATCTTTGAAATCTCATTTGTATATCATAGGCTAATTAAATGATGTATCATATTGAAGTTCTTTTATGTGTTAACATTCAACCACAATACAAAAAATTACATGATATCTGTATTTATTGATAAGGTATTTGCATGATATCTTAATAGCAGCTTATTGTGCTTTCATGTTCAATGATGCTTATTCTCACCCATAGACGAGCTATTATATCTCTTTCAACTTAGCTTATTAAATATAAGCCTTGTTACTTAAGTCATGCTTGAATTACATTTGTATTTAAATGCTAGCTTTCAAGCTTACTGTAAGGGTCTTGTGATTTTGATTATGAATACAATTAGATTTCCTCTTAGATCATTTAAAGTGATGCATTGTAAAATTGTAGAATTATATTCATAGTTATTGACTATATATCAAATTATTTGTGCATCTTACTTAAACTTTCTCGACACTTCTCAACTTGCTTTGTATGAATTAAATCATAATTCATTTGTTAATCGAGCAGCTTTGTAATGCTTATTATTGTTCAAAAACTTGATATTTGGAATAATCAATGATAAATCTTGTTTATATTAATTTATGAAATATCAAAATCCACATTTGCTCGTAGATGAGTTATCAAACTGGGCATAATCTCATTTGAAGTCTAATATGGATTCTATTATCATTTAGCTAACACTTTGACTCAATGAATTTGACTTAAACTACTTCTATTGCTCAAACACATGGTATAACACAATTTTAATATTCATTAGAAAGGTTATGAAACATGCTCATTGATGAGCGATTAAGTTTGTCACGAATCTCCTATAAGCTTTATTTGATTTCATCATATTTGAAGTTGATTATTAATTTTCTATAAATCTCTTATGATTCAATTATATATGAGATTTTTCATTATTTAAATTGAGACATCATAAAGTTAAATTTATATTCATTATAAACTATCAAATTCTTTGCATTTGTTTTGCAATCAAGCAAATATATACATGGGCACTTCAATAATATTTGAAATTTCTTTAATTATTTCAAGTGAATTCAAAATGATCCAAAATCATTAGCGATTTTGTCCATATTCACTTGTAAGCATTTAGCTTATTTTAATCTCGATTAAGTTCAATTTCTTAATTATATCTCAAAGTTGATGGTTTCAAATTCAATTGATATCATTTTAATTTTCAATTTCAAACATAATTTTTTAATTGAATTTATTTTATTTTAGCATTTTAGGTTTCATAATTAATTTGATATCCAATTATATTTGAATTAGTCTCTATTTGATGAAATTTGGATTTTAAATATATTGACATCTCCCAGCGTAGGGGCTACATCAAGCTTTTGGTCTCACTAATTGAGTATGGGGATGTTACAACACCACTTGAGTCTTCATGCTAAACCCTATTGAGCATTAATGAGATTTTCAATCCGCTGTAGACATATATAATTTTCACATATTTAAGCCCCTTTTTTTTAAGTCTAAATTCAAATTTGATATATTAATGTCACATCTTTTTTTTTATTCGCATTATTCGTGATTATCTTTGACACCATAATCATCTCTTTGCATCCTAAGCATTAATGGGTCTTGAAACCTAAAAGAAACACAAGATATACATTTCACACATCCACACATTTTATAGTGAGCGATCTGTGATTCAATCAATAAGATAATAAGAAATTTCTCTTTTTTATTTCAAATTTTTTTATCTTCTGATTTTTTTTTATTTGAAACGAGATTTTGATAGGAAGTTATGCGGTGAAGGCCAAACTAGGGAGGCTTGGTTTTCTGCTTTAGAAGGGCAAACTAGGTAGGGATTAACCTCGTGTTGGAACCATAGGCAAGAAACAAGTCGATGTTTGAAGAACACAGGAAAGCTTAAGTAGCTTGGTGTTGATCGAAGACCACCAAGGGAGAAGGTGTGATGGAGGATGTTGGGTCCAAAGTGATATAAAATATTTCACAATAGCATGTTCAAAGTGATATAAAATGCTTTGCTTTAATCTTACAAGATGAAAACACAATTATAGAATAGTAATCTTACATTCAATAAATCAAAATTGTTATATAGGTCCTTTGTAGTTTTTCACATATTTTTGCTATATATTTTTATCATATAACTTATATTTGGTTCCATATTAAATTATGCCCACATCTTTAGCATGAGTTGAAGCCTTTTTCATCTCCTATCAATCCTCCCCAATTAAAAGTTCTTATTTTTTGTTATCATCATTTGGTAGTCATTCTATTATTAGTCAATTATAACTTTGCCATGAAATTTATTCTAGGTACATTTTCAATCCTCATCAATTAAAATTTTATTTTTATTTTTTTGGTAGTCATTCTAATGATCGATCATAAAATTGTCTTAAAACTTATTCTTACATTTTCATTATTGATAGGGTGTCCCATTATATTCATGTCACTCACATTTGAGTTATTTGTTACTCTTCTAATGTGCTTATAATCTTATGAAATCTCATTTTGTATATCATATAGGCTAATTAAATTATGCATCATATTGAAGGTCTTTTATGTGTTAACATTCAACCACAATACATCAAAAAAATCACATGATATATGTATTTATTGATAAGGCATTTGCATGCAATCTTAATAGCAGCTTATTGTGCTTTCATGTTCAATGATGCTTATGACAATTTTTTTACTTGAGATACTAAAGCTAGTTTTGATGGATAATAAACATAGATGTTTTAGATTTTAATTAGTGCATATCTTTGTTGATGTAGGGCATCATCATCGTCACGTCATCAGTCATTTAAATAAAACTTAAATTTGATTTGGCCTTTTGTTATAATTTAAGTTATGTATTATTGGGATTTTATATTTTGTATGTCTTGAGCTTATATGTATTGAGCTATTCTTATGTCATGGCCCATGAGTCATTGTAGTAGGTATGACACTTTGGGTAGGTATGGAATGAGTGGTAGGTTTGATAATGGTGGTAGGTTTGGTAGTAGGTGGTAGGTGTAGTTATGATGGTGTTAGGTTTGAGTTTGGAGTTAGGTTTGAGTATTCTTAACTCTCTCTTTCAATCCTATAAATAGGGAGACTCTTGTAATGATTGGTACTTGAATTTGGAATGAAAGTTATCTTCTTAAATTTCTTTTACTATTCTTTTGTGTGCTTTCCTCTTGAGTTATGGACTACTTGAGAGTGTGAGTTCACAACCCTTAGAGAAGGACTTCTAAGGAAGGAACACAATCTCCACAACGACGACTATTTGTAGAATTCGACTTAACTTATCCCCGGTGGTTATTTTAAATCTAGTTAGATCGTTCATAACTTTTCAATTATTTTTTTTGCACTTATAAGATTATCTCTGTGTGGTTGACATAACTTTAACTAAGATCTTTTCAACTTCACTAAATTCATAATATTGTGAATGTGCTCAATAGTAGTGTGCATTTATCATTACTCTTTGTGAGGATTTAAGAATTATCTATGTAATAAACATCATATCATAAAAAGCACCCATGTCCTACATCATATTTGGTATCAGAGAAAGTATGTTTCTTTGGGAACATCTTGTTTAGTATTGAGTTTTATTTTTGCATTAGAGTAATCTTGCAATTCATTGTTAAAAAAAATCATACAAAATTTTTATCTAATTAGAGCATTTACTTACTTTTAATCGTGTCTTTGATTTCATTACATTGCATTTTAAAAAAAATAAAAATAAAATTAATTAAGTATTTGCTTATATTAATATTTTAAAAGAATATCATCATGTCAACTCGTAGTGGTCATAGATATCAAGATCAATCCTTAGATGAAAAACATGATTCCTATGAATTTTTACTAGAAAAAATAGAAAAGCTTACCCCTTATGACAAACCTTTAATGAATTCAAAAAAGATTTGAAGCCTTAGAACAAAAGTTGGTAGGCTTACAACACATTCACTAACCCAATCCTAGAACACCAACTTGAAGAGAAGGTCATCATGTTGATCCGTTCCTCTTCCTCTCCACCTCATCCACATTCTCCTATTAGACCCGTTATCATAGGAACAACTTTAATGAATATCCTTGGTTTGATGAGGTACTTCCTCACCCACCTCATCGAATAGGAAGACAATTAAGATGAGATGAAGGTTATGCTCATCGAACTCCTTATGAGCATTATCCGACATTCTGAAGAGCCATTATCGATTTTGTTGCCTCGTGGCATACACTTAGAGAACTGATGATGTTATTCAGGGTTAAAATTGATCCACCTACTTTTGATGGTCGACTTGATCCTAAAATTTTCTTAGATTGGTTAGTAGACATGGACCAATATTTTGATTGGATGCCCATGTCGAAGAAAGACAAGTTCGTTTTGCATGAAACTAACCATGCTAAGACTTATTGGGTTAATCTCACACGAAAATATCAATGATTAGGACAACCACCTATCACTTCTTGGGATGAGATGAAAGAAATTTTAAAGCAAAAATATGTACCATTAAATTTTCATGATCAACTTATGGATGAAATACACTTAAACAAGGATCTTTAAGCTTGTTGAGTATATGACACGGTTTGATGAATTGATGGCGTTGTGATGTTAGAGGATCACCACACAATCTCTAGATTTAGATGCAGGTTACAACGATATTTGTAATGAAATGATAACTTCGAAATTTATTCTCTTGAGGATGCATTTAGTGGCGACTCAAATTGAACAATATCTTAGATCACAACCTTATAAGCGATTCACAACTTCATCTACAAACAACTCTCAATGTTAACCCTCTACTTTAGTAGTTCCTAAAGGACCTGGAAACAAAAGGAAAAGCTTTAGTGGGAACATCTGGCTCTAAGACTTCTAGCATTACTTATTTTACATGTGGTAAAATTGGTCACTATGCAAGTACTTGTCCTCGTCGACTTACACTTAGATTATGAAAATGAGGATCAACAAAATGAAAATAATGATAATCAAATTGCATTGACCCTTGTGAAGAAGCTAGTGATGCGAAGAAGCATTAGATGAGTCTCATATATGTTATCGTTGTGTGTTAGCAACCCAATAATATTGATTGGGCACATCAATTTTCCACACTTATTTTAAGAGTGGTGAAAAGACGTGTAAGTTAATCATTGATAATGGCGGTTGCATGAA
This sequence comes from Cymbidium sinense, assembly GCA_021442155.1. Taxonomy (NCBI): domain Eukaryota; kingdom Viridiplantae; phylum Streptophyta; class Magnoliopsida; order Asparagales; family Orchidaceae; genus Cymbidium; species Cymbidium sinense. The sequence goes on along the minus strand of CM038228.1, from coordinate 56,921,069 downwards.
TGTTATTGCTACCTCACTTTAGCTAGGATGAAGCTCACAGACCCACCCACGACCTTATAAGGTGCTTGGGTAGATAAGACCTCTATCTCTATATCTCAATGTTGTCTTGTACCCATTCAATTAGGAGAATATAATGATAAAATTTGGTGTGATGTTCTTTCGATGGATGTTGCTCATATACTTTTAGGTAGACCTTGGCTTTTTGATATGGATGTCACAAATTATGGCGTCTAATACATATGCTTTTAATTTTCAAGGTAAGAGAATTGTCTTAAACCCAGCTTTAAAGAGGTCACTCCACTTCAACCCCAAAATTCTTCTCCACCCATGAAATCCTACATATTATTAATAAACATCAATTTCAACAAGAGATTAATGGGAATATCATTTTTTGCATTAGTTGTCCTAACCTCGAAAATCAACCTTGTGTTAAATCATTCTCATCAAATGCGTGAACTTTTATTGGAATATCAAGATATTTGTCGAAGAACTTCCTAGTGAGCTTCCCCATTAAGAAGTATCCAACATGCCATAGAGCTAATTCACGGATCATCACTCCCAAATTTGCCACATTATCGTATGAACTCAAATGAACATGTAGCTAAAACAACAAGTTGATGATTTATTATCAAAAGGGTTTATTAGGAAAGTTTATCTCCATGCGCATTCTTCTTACCCCAAAGAAAGATGGTAGTTAGCATGTATGTGTGATAGTCATGCTATAAATAAAATCACTGTTAAGCATAGGTTTCCCATACCTAGACTTGATAACATATTAAATATGATGGTTGGATCAATAGTTTTCTCTAAAATTGACCTTAGAAGTGGATATCATCAAATTGTATGAGAAGAAGGTGATGAATGGAAAAGCCATTCAAGACAAAAGATGGTTTGTATGAATGGCTAGTAATGCCTTTTGGATTGACTAATGCTCCAAGTACATTTATGCAGTGATGACTCATATCTTACGACCATTCATTGGAAAATTTTTTAGTTGTGTACTTTGATGATATTTTAATTTTTAGTCAAACTAAGAAGATGAAAACATTTATGACAAGTCTTTGAAGTGCTTGTGAAGAAAGACTATATGTTCACTTAAAAAATGCTCATTTATGAGTCTTGATAATCTTCTTAGGATTCATTGTTTCTTGTGATGGCATCTGCCGATCCAGAAAAAATTAGGGCTATTTAAGAGTGGCTTACCCCAACCACAATTCATGGTGTATGTAGTTTTCATGGGTTAGCCACATTTTATCAAAGGTTTATTCATGGATTTAGCACTATTATGGCCCCGATAACTCAATGTCTTAAAAGGAGACTTTGTTTGGACAAAAGCTGATGCATTCTTTAAAATTAAAGAACTTTTAACAAGTCCATATTACAAATGCCAAATTTTGACAAAGTATTTGAGGTATCATGTGATGCAGGTTGGTATTGGAGGTGTTCTTAAACAAGAAGGTCATCCTATTGCTTTCTTTAGTGAAAAATTAAATGAAGCGTCAGATATTCCACATATGATCGGAGCGTATGTTGTCATCCAAACTTTACGTTATTGGCGACATTATCTTCTTTCATGATTTATACTTTATTCGATCCGCTTAAATATCTAAACACCCAAAAGAAACTTAGTTCGTCATGCGAAATGGGTTCAATTTCTTCAAGAATATCGTTTGTTCTTAAACATAAATCTGTGTAGAATAAAGTTGCAAATGCCTTAAGTAGAATATGTACATTATTAAATACCATGAGTGTGAAGGTTCTTGGATTGAAAAGGTTAAAGATGATTATCTAATTGTAAATATTTTCAACAAATTTTTGAATCTTTGAAATTTGATGTTTCAATTAATAGTCAGATTATCAAATACGAGATGGCTATCTCTTTTCGTGGCACACAACTATGTATCCCGATTCATCACAAATTTTCTTGTTGAAATTCATTCGGAGGTGTGTATCGGTCATTTTTGGTTGTGATAAGACAATACTATGATGGAGGATAGGTTCTTTGGCCTAGTCTTAAGAAAGATGTTGCTATCATTTCATTGCGTCATCACTTGCCAAGTAGCAAAAGTGGAAAACAAAATTATGGTCTATACACACCACTCCCAATCCCCACAAACCTTTGGGAAGATCTTAGTATGGACTTCATCTTAGGATTACCTCACAGCATACAATTTTGACTCTATCTAGTAGTTGTTGGATTCTCTAAAATGGCACACTTCATTCCATGTTATAAGACATCGGATGCCTCACATATAGCGATAATTTTCTTTGTGAGATAGTTAAACACATGGACTTCTAAGACAATTGTGTCGATGTGATGTAAGGTTTATGAGCTATTTTGAAAACTTTATGGAAAAAGCTTGGCACAAAACTCTTATTTTCTACTTACCACCCTCAAAAGATGGACAAAGCGAAGTTGTTAATAGAAGCTTAGGAAATTTACTTAGGTGTCAGTGTGATCATACTACTAGTTGGGACCTTAGTTCTTCCTACTTGAGTTTGCTTATAGCAGTTCAATTAATAGGTCAAGCCGGTATGAGGTTCATATGGTTATGATCCAAGAAAACCAATTGATCTTGTTGAATTGCTGTAACATATAGGTCTAGTGCATTTGCATCTTCATTTGCAGCATGCATGATTTACATCATGAAATTCAACAAAAACTTACTCGAGTTATGATAAATATAAAGCTAATGTTGATGCACATAGATATATAAAATTTAATGAGGGAGATTTGGTTCTTGTTAAAGTTAGACACGAGAGATTTCAATGGAACTCTTAAGAAATTAACTCTCGAGATATCCGTCCTTATAAAGTTGTAAGGAAGATAAATGATAATGCTTATGAAATAGATCTTCCAATGAATGCCGGAATTTCTCCAATATTTAATGTATCGCATTTAACGTTATACCATGGGCAAGACACTATTCCTCGCAAATAAATCGACATGCGGTTCATACTTCATCATCGACTCCATCATCTCTTAAGATCATCGTCAGATCAAATTTTAGAAGACCAGATTATCATCACATATGATGGAGGCACTCAAAGGTTTCTCGTTCGTAGGAAAGGTCTTTTTCTACTTGAAGATTCACGGCTTACATTTGATGTGTTACTATTACAAGAGTACTTAGATTTTCATTCTCCATAGGAGAATCCTTTAAAGTCGGGAGTCTTGCGGGGCATCATCGTCCGTCATCGTCATCATCATAAAGCTTAAATCCATGATTGGGCCTTTTGTTATAATTTAAGTTATGTATTATTTGGGCTTTTATATATGTCTTGAGCTTATATGTATTGGGCTATTCTTATGTCATGGCCCATGAGTCATTGTAGTATGACACTTTGGGTAGGTATGGAATGAGTGGTAGGTTTGATAATGGTGGTAGGTTTGGTGGTAGGTGGTGTAGGTGTAGTTATGATGGTGTTAGTTTGAGTTTGGAGTTAGGTTTGAGTATTCTTAACTCTCTTTCAATCCTATAAATAGGGAGACTCTTGTAATGCTACTTGAATTTGGAATGAAAGTTATCTTCTTAAATTTCTTTTACTATTATTTTGTGTGCTTTCCTCTTGAGTGACTACTTGAGTGTGTGAGTTCACAACCCTGAGAAGGACTTCTAAGGAAGGCTGATCTCCACAACCATTGTTTGTAGAGGTCGACTTCAACTTATCCGCTTCTTGGTTATTTTAAATCTACTACGTTAGATCGTTCATAACTTTTATTATTTCACTTATAAGATTCGTCTCTAGTGTGGTTGACATAACTTTAACTAAGATCTTTTCAACTTCACTAAATTCATAATATTGTGAATGTGCTCAATAGTAGTGCATTTATCATTACTCTTTTGTGAGGATTTAATTATATTGTAATAAATATCATATCATAAAAGCACCGTGTCCTACATCATTTGTATTATAATTTTAACCTCACATTACCTATCCATTGATGGCTCTAATTTGTCAATTTGTACCTTACTCTATTTTAAATTTTATATATTTCTACTAAGAATTATATATCATTAATCATTTGTTGCTAGTCTCTTATCAACTATATTAACATATAGTCTTATTAACATCTAAAATTACCTTATATGACTTGATATTAACTTATTGAAAGGCCTCCAAAATTACCTTATAGAGCATAAGCATAAACTTGAGTGATGAGATGTGCTAACTAAAGTTTTGAAAAGCCAAATTTAATGTTTTATATATATAAAAAAAACCCTAAATTTACATTTAAAGATCTAAAGACAAACAAGCTTTAATAAAATTAATCATTTCTTGTCTCAACATATGAAAGATTTTACTTTAAAAAAAAAATATAACTAGCATCAAATTCTAAATAAAATATCACTATTTTATAAATTATAATGTTTGATTTAAATAAATAAATAAATTGAATGACAACCACAAATTCTAAAAAATAATAATTATTATTATTATCTTAAGATGGACATTTAAATTGTAAAACTAAATAGCATTAATCGTTTCCACAAAATATATTTTCAGCAAATTTCAAGTTTAAAATAATGAATAAGAGCCACTTGCTCATGGGCCTACTCTCAACTTCATTAATAATTCTAACTCATATTTATTTGAAAATTTTCTCTTTTATTTTTCCGACCGTTTAATATTGCATGAACGGCATCTGTGAAAAAAAGGCTATCTCACGTTGCTTTACATCTGCTTATAAAGTACTGTCGTGGTCTGAGGCTTCAGATAGAGCTAAGAGAGGAGGAGAGACAGAGACAGACAGACAGAGAGAGAGAGAGAGAGAGAGAGAGAGAGAGAGAGAAAGATGAAGAGACCATTGGCTGATTCGCTGTGTTGCTTTCGCCGTTCGTCGCGGCCGGAAGACAAGCTGTTTCCGGCGCCGCCGTCGGCGCCGGAGGAGATGAAGGAGAAGCCAAACAGAAAGCACAGTGGCTGGAAATGCATGCCTTACATAATAGGTAGGGGAAAAAATTATTATTATTATATTATTGCAACCATATTAATGATTTCCTTTCGTAGTTATGAGCTTTGGCTTAGCTTGTGATGGATCAGAGTTTTATGCATGATAAATTTGATGATTTATTACAAATTTTTTATGAGTGAATGATCGTAGTTTAAAAATAAATCAAAGAGGTTTAGGATTGGTTCAATTTAACAGCTATAAATTTTATTTTATTTTTACATTTCAAATACTTTTTTGTGCTTATGAGTGTAACCTAATCACTTTTTTTTTTCTTATGAGAACTCTTAATATGAGTCATCATCTATCATCAAATTTTTATCATCAAATTCAACACATAAAGAACCCATTTAATCATAACAAATAGTGTGAGAGACTCGCACAAGAATCACAAAACAAATGAAATAAAATTCAATATCAATAAAATCATCGGATATCAGCCAATTATTAAGAACGATGAACAAAAATAAGATCTATTTTATACCATATACACAGATAGTCAAATTCATTTTGAATCCAAAAACTTAATCTAGCCATCAGACAGATATATCAATGATCAAACTCATTTTCAATCCAAAATCAAGACAATCTTTCAATTCAAACCCAACTAAAAGGATGAATTAATAGAGATCATGCAATATCAGACAGATATATTAATGATCAAACTCATTTTCAATCCAAAATCAAGACAATCTTTCAATTCTTTAACGACCTCCTACTGTCACAATTGATTATCATGATTATAAATAAATAATTAATTAATTATGTGTGATATAAAATTATACAAGGAAATGAGACCTTTGAGAACCTGGCTGGAGCTGGTCTTCTTGCAAATTTCACTGTATATCTGGTGAGAGAGTTCCACATGGAGGAGGTGAAGGCTATCAATGTGGTTAATATTTTCTTTGGGACAACCAACTTTGCACCGCTGGTTGGTGCCTTCCTCTCAGATGCTTATGTGGGCAGATTCAAAACCCTAGCTTTCACATCAATCATTTCCTTCCTGGTAAGAAAATAAATTTTTTATTTTTATTTATTTTAATTTTAGGTTTATCTGAGCTTGTTCTTGGCTTTGATGAGTAATTTAATATTATTATGGTGTTTTAAGATTTGCATTAAAAAAACTACTTATATGGAGATTTATTGACTTTTTTAATATGGAGATTAATTGGGTTTTTTAATTAATTTATGATCAATAATGGTTAATCATGGCCAGCCATGATTGCCAAAGAAAACAACAGTGTGGAAAAGGACATCGCATTTGGAAGGATATACCTACTTTTATATGGTGAATGAGACTATGTCCCCACAAAAGAAAATGAACAAAAAAAGACAAACAACACATTGAATGATTTGTCAGCACAAAAAAAAGAAAACTTGATGATTTCAATGATGGTAGAAAAATATGAAAATAAGGGTTAGATTGGTCACATAAGTTGGTTGATTCTGAGTCGAGCAATAGATCAGAGACTGACTCAGATAATCCCTCTTGTCGTGTATGACTTGGAGTTGCATGTGATGAAAATGGTGATGTTAACTTCTCTATTGTTGCAGCTATCAAGTTTTTGAGCGAGGGTCGATGAATAATATCACGGAGGTCTTCTATTTTCGCATAGCCCACTAGCATTGAATGTGATTGTCTATATTCTAATAACTCTTTTGAAGCTTCCTAAAATTTATTTGACTTTTAAAAATCCTTATTTCATAAGATGTTTCATGACAAATAATTGCCCTTGAGAAAATGAATATTTTGTTTCTGTCTATGTCTCACATTTAGATTATAGGATTGCCAATAACAGCTCAAATATAGCATCAACTGACATCTAGTGACATGTTCCCCACAAAGCTATGTTGCCTTGACTATTGACAAGGACATGTCTTTATTAACTACACACCATTATAACAAGAGGCTACCTAAATGCTCCTGAGGGATATTTTAGTTGACCTCTTAGCTAATCATTCAAATTGATCTTGGCTAATTTGGATGAAATGATCTTTAACATTAGGCCTCTCAAAACACTCACTCACATGTAGAAGCAAAGTAAAATTATGAATATACAAATAATAAGCAAGCTAAAGGTTCATTTTATTATATATAAATATTTACATATAATTTTTACAAGTTCTTTTAGGCTTACAAACTAACTTAATAAAACCAAATAGCTTGTTCAACTATTTTAGACAAAGAAAACTTCTCTTCATTTAGCAATTCTACAGACTTCAAATTTGACTTGCTTCTACTCAAGTTCAAAGAGTTAGAAAGATCAAAACGTATGTGTTTCTTGTCATTTTAAACATATAATATTAGAGTTTAAAGTAATTAGAAAAGCAAAATAACATTATTTTTTGTACTTAATCATGACCCTCTGCATGCTAGGAAGACTTGACATATCCAAGATAGTTAATGCCTATAAGCCGCATTTGACTATCTTAGTTTCTTTAGCATAACCTAAAAGCATTGTACAATGATGCATATACTCAATTACTAATGCCCATACATCACATATGTCTACCTAGCACAATCCAATCGACTTATCCACCCAACATCACCCCGCTAACCAACCTCAATCCACCAACAATACATTGTGTCTTTCCTCTTCTATCAAGTATGACTCATCTTAGCTTGATATCTCCATTTATCTTCTTATTCATTTGTTACCCACCTCTTATGCTTTTAGTTGACTTAACCTTATTTCTTGACCTCTCATTCACACCACCCTTTTTCATTCTCATTTAAATAGGAAGCAACTCAAGTTGATAGCTCCATTTTCTTTTAAACACATCCCCATTTAACCCTTTTAACCCTCTCTCTTTCTTCAGTAATAAATAATAATTTATCAATTATTATCGTGATAGTTACAACAATTTTAAATTTAATCATGAACTCTCTGAGTTATTCTATCTATCAAATAGTCAAAATTTAAATTTCACAATAAAATATATTATTAATTAATTTATAATATTATTGTGTGCATGAATATTATTCTGGTAGAGAGAATGTATCTAATGTCTTAGCTTTATATGAAGATTTAGCCCACACATAGATAAAAGAAGAGTTGTAAGAGACAAGAGTTTTTACGTAGAAAACTCTCAAAAGGGAGAAAGATCACAAGGCAGACACAGTTGAAATTGTTCCACTAGTATATATCGATAGTTACAAATAATTTTTTTCTCATAAATAGAGAAGTTGATACAATACAATAGACATGAATTATAAAGAATATATTCTAATGTAAGTAATGGCATGAGCTAACGAAATGCCCTAGCTTTATAGATGATGGCATGTATCAACACTTGGCATTAAACATATAAGCGACAACATGAGTCAACGATGTGCATCGATTATAAAAATGAAAACTTTTATCAATGTTATTAACAAATGTGTAGTCAGGTGATGATAGTTAAGAAAATATAGGTAGCCGATATTCTGGTAGTGACGGTTGAACAATAAACCTATTGTGGTGGTCGAACAGTTGTCTAGTGAAGCGAGTCAAGCGGGGGTCCAACGATAGTTCCCGGACTAAGATCTGAAATTGGCAGACCAATAATAGTGATTGGGTGGTGGTTCGGTGAATGTGATCGAGAAATGGGACATGGTCTCCATTTGATGATGGTGGTCAGATGGTAAATTATTGATGTTGTGTGAAGGAGTGAATAATAGTGACCAGGTAGTTGTGAGAGGTGGTTGGGCACGTCGATGATGATAACCAAATGATGATTCGATAATAGTGATTCGGGGTGTTGGTTGACAACTGTAGTCAAATGATGATAATCGAACAGAATTATGACGATGGTGGTCGGGTGTTGCTTTAGTGATGTTGGTTAGAAAGCAGGCCAACACTAGTCTAACAAAGGTAGTAGAACTATGAGCCAGTGATAGTAGTTAGGCGATGGTCCAACAATTCCTAATAGTGAAATATCTGAGTTAAAGTGATAAATAAATAACTCTTAAATATGTAAATATAATCAAAATTAAGTCTTGTTCTATGCTATATGCTCTCTTATTGCGCATTATTGTGCTTTTCTCAGTGGGATAGGATTGATTGATAGGATAAGATTTTTTTTATGTTAGTGTTTTTTTTTTTTTTTGAAACTAATGTTAGTGGAAGTTTATTTATTTATTTTAAATAATATGCTTTGTTTCTCAATTAATCAAAGAAAAAAAATGAAATTTATACAAAAGATGCCCTTCAATTTTAAAAGAAGGACAGAGCTATCAAAACAAGATATTGGCAAAATAGCTGTCAAAATTAAATTAAAACTCCTAATAATAGACCAACAAAGAGATATAATTTAAAATAAAATAAAATAAAGGACTGGTCCTAGAAAAAGGCTGTATCACACTCAAAAATTGTCAATTATTATGAATCAACGCATTATATGGATAACAAAGTCAATAACAATTAAAAATCACATTATTTATTTTAAATGAAATGTAAAATACTTATCTCAGAAAATTTAATCAATAAAAATTTCAAAAATATTGTTAAAATTTTGCCCTTGATTTAATAATTAATTAGTATATTATTTTAAATTAAATTTAATGGGTAAAAATTTATATGATTGGAATGTCTTTATCAATTTTTTTTTAAATGGGGGTTCTTATTAATTAATTAATAGATGTCTAGCATAGGTCATAGGTCATAGGTCAGTAATTCAAAAAATATTTTTAAAAATTATGTCATAAAAATATAAAAAATTATTAAGTGTGGAGCAAAGATATATCTTTTATATCTGGATTCTAATAAAATAATATCTGACATTTAAATTCGATGTATTATGTATTAATTATGAAATATTATATTAATATGTAATTAATATTATATTAATATACAATACTTTATTGTCAATATATAATAATTGTATATTAATTGAGTGCCATAAAATTATTTTCCAAGCAAAGGGATAATATTATCTAGACTTTGATGAATTTAATTACATTAAAATATAACATATTAAATTTAGCGCATTTGTTGCATATCTTTAATTGTGTAAATTAAAATTTTATATTGAAATATTGTGATAAAAAATTGATCATAATGATTCCTAAATTTTTCAAATTTAATTTACGATAAATGTAATATTAAAGTAAATATGAACATTTTAAGAATCATTTAATCCAAATTTCTTTTAAAAGTCATCAAACTAATAAAATCTTTGAATTTAAACATGATACCCTTTTGTTTTGTTATTTTTGTGACTAAATTTGCAACTTTAAATTTTATTAATAATCAGTTACTTTCTCTGGTCAGGGAATGTTGTTGCTGACCCTCAGCGCTTCCTAAGCTAACCACGCTGCCTCGCCGGCGGCAACTTTGATGCCTCCACCTCGGCGTTCTGTACTCTCTATGGCTCTCCTCACCGTCGGCGCCGGCGGCATGTCCCTGTAGCCTTCCGGTGTCGACCAGTTCGATCGATCCACTGAGAAGGGCCGAGAAAAACGTTTCTTCAACTGGTACGGTTAGAAATATTTTATGATTTATTTTTATAAATATAGAATTTTATTTTTATATTTTTTTGGCTAAAATGTGTCTTAAAAGTTTGAATTCATTTTAAATTAAATACCACAAATGAGTAATTAATAAGATATTCATTTTACAATAAATTTTTTAAAAATAATTATAATATCACATTTTTTTTTCTCATAAATGTGACCATGAGCTAGAGCATTAATGTTTATTTAGATAAAAATTATTAAGTTTACAGTTAATAACATTATCATATTTTTCAATTATTATTAATTTTTAACTATAAAATCTTGTGTATTAATATATTAATTACATAATAATACATAATTTATATACATATAAATATACAATATACATAATCAAGATATAATAATTATGATTGAATATCATATAATATTATGTTATTAAAATTGAATATAAATTACATGAACTTTATCCATAATAATTTTTTTAGATAATCAATAATTCATCAACAAAATTAATACAAACTTATTCTTATTGAGAGAAATAATATAAAATATGATAAATTTGATTTTTGAAGTGGTTCAAAATTAAAAAGATGTGATTGAGCAAAATGTAACTTTAAAAAAAAGAAATGTGAAATGTGCACCCAACCGATCACAAGTCGAGCTCTAGATTTATGTCACCTTTCACATGTTATTTTTTGAGCAAAATGTATTTTTTATAGAGATAGGAGTCATTATTACTTTAATATACATATATAATATAGAAATTCTTAATATTACATAAAAATAATATTTTTTATTAAATTTTTAAAATAAAATACACATTTTTTAAATATAATAAATTTGCTATATTTATAAATATTAAAAATTTAAATATTAGGTTTATAAATGCATAACAATCATATGTTATATATACAATTTTTTAATATTATTTTTCATCAATTTCATCATGAATCAGTTCTAACTTTAAAGAAATTAAAGGAAAGAATTTCCAGCTTATTTATTTATGAAAAATTTCAACTCTATTTATGGACAGACATGTAAAGAAGAAATTATTTATTTCTTAAAATTTGATTAAATTCCCTTAGCGTAAAATTTTAGTTCAAAACAATTGACTAAAATTTCGATCATTGAATACTTTTTTATATATATATATATATATATATATATATATATATATATATATATATATATATATATATATATATATATATATATATATATATATATATATATAGTATATATTATTTTAAATTTTTTTAAAATAAAATTTACATTTAATTCAAATTCAAATTACAGGTATTTCCTCCTAATTTCTTCATATGACTGTCATCTTATGCATCTGATTTATATGCCATCATTCTTAAGCATAATTCCATAAAGCGATTAAGTATTTAGCCTTGACCCACCTCCTCTTGTCCTCCGCCGCCGCTTTCTGCAACCCTATCTCACTCAATCATTACGTCACCTCTCCCACTTTTCTTCCCTTCCTCTGCCGTCTCAATCGGTCGGTTCCCCACCGAATGGCGGCTCTGCATCAACGGGTCGAGAAGTCATGTTTGATCACATCATCTGGATCTCCGGAATAATTTGCTTTGTTTAAGCCACAATGGACTTTCTCCGTCCTCCAATCCCTGAAGATGGATCGTCATCTAGGTCCACTTCATGATCCGCCTGAACTGTTGGGACGATCTCATCGGGTTGGCATTATTCATCCCGATCTACGACACGGCGATTGTTCCGATGGCGAAGGATCATGATGGCGGGATTACGCTTCACAAAGGCAATCTTAGTATCGATTGTTTCCATGGTGGCCGCCGCGGAAGTGGAGAAGAAGAGGAGGATAAGTCATTGGATGGTGTGGCGATCTCAGTATTATGGCTGGTGCCGCAGCTGCTAGTTATGGGAGTGGCGGAGGCGTTTAATGCGGTGGGCAAATCGAGTTCTATAATCGACAGTTTCCGGAGCACATACGACATTTGCGATCTTTGTTCTTCTGTAGTTTAGCTCGAGTTATTTGAGTAGTTTGTTGATGAGCGTGGTGACGAAGACGACGGGTAGAAGGAGGAGTTGGCTTGAGGATGATATTGATAAGGGAAGAGTCGATTATTTTATTATTTGATCGCAGTGTTATTTCTAATTTCATTTTTTCTAATTTCTGCGAGCTTTATAGGTATAAGGGAGTGGAGGAAGTGATGGTGAAGGAGGGCAAGAGGGAGATATTGAGATTCTAAACCCTAAATCTTGAAAATCGTAGGGTTTTAGTTGATAGATTTTAGGTCAAATTAATGTTGGATGCATAATTTATATTATATTTTACGCATATTTGTATATTTGTACTGATATATTTAAAAAAAAAATTCGAATTTTAATTTAATATGATTAATGTTGAAATTTTTTGTTAATATTATTTAATGATATTTTGGTTTCTTTTCTTTGGTGAACCTATTTCCTCCTAATATATATTTATTTTTTCTTTATTATATTATGTTTGCGAACTAAGAGCGTTGAGATTAGAAATTGCTGTTGATAGGGTGAATCCTGAAGTCTAGATGTAGTTTTACATTCGGATTTTAATTATATTCGGACATGTGACTCAATTACTCTTAAATTTTATTTAAAATATCATAAAAATTTATTTGGAGCTATGTATCCGAATTTGATTAGAGTCTGGATACATTAACATTATCTCGTTCTGAGGATACTCTTATTTTCTTAGGGGTCTATTTAAAAGAGTCTTAACTATATGAAAAATAATGATGCAGGTAATACAGAAAAAAAAATATTATTTTAATTTTAATATTTTTTTAAAATAAGACTTTTTTCATTATAGATTTATCTTTTCAAAAAAATATAATTCTCACAATATATGACATTTTAAATAATCTATATAGTAATTATCAAAATAGTAATTACAATGTGGTACGAAAACTCATCTAATCTGTTATCTCAAAAAAACATTCTAAGTCTTAAATGATATAAAATATTATGTAAAATTTAGAGTGGATTTTCTTAAAATTTCCACTATAAAAAATTTAAAAAATGATACATTCATTTAGAGAAAATTTGATCAAAATATTCATATTTAAATTTAATCATGCTTAGTTTTTTTTTGTTAATTAAATTTATGTTAAGATGAATATAATATATTAAATATTTAATTATTCATGTATTATAATCATCTAAAAAGTAATGAACAAAATATTCATCATAGGCAACTTAGGTTAGATTTTTTTTGCTAATTTTTATGTACTTGGATTTTCTTATTAATTAATTAGTAGAAGCTAATCATATGTTATTTATTCAAAAGAAAATATACTCTACAAAATACTCGCCTCAAAAATATTTGTCTTTTCAACCAAAAGAAAGATAACATTTTTCACAAATTTAATATTTTTTTCAAAATATAAATTATATATATATATATATATATATATATATATATATATATATATATATATATATATATATATATATATATATATATATATATATATATATATATATATATATATATATATATATATATATATATTGTGTCTTGAATTTTATTAGGTAGATCGAGATCTTCTGTCAAAATTATCCAACACACAAGCGGGGATATGAACACGGGGTTATCATTGGAAAACCCGTTAAGGAAAAAACCACGGGGCCTTGCCCGTCAGAACTTTCACTATGTGTTCAAAGATCTGAGGTCCTTGCTTCGTTAGTTGGAGAAGAAGGTGTTTCTGAAAACAATATTAGTGTAGAAAAATACAATATCGGTCAACTCCAACCAGGAGAAGTTTCCCAAAAGCGAGAGCGATCTTAGGAGCAACCTCTTGATCTTGAGAAAGGAGGCAAGCAGTCTTTTCTAGTCCTCGGCGATCTCCGAGCTCGATCTTGGTAATGGTGGTGGTGATAGATGCGGTCAAGTCGGCCCGGTGGTTCTCGAGCTCTCTGGTCTTCAAATCGATTCGGTCCCCAGGTGAGAATGAAGCTCTATTTATAGATTTTTTGGGAGTGGCGGCCTTGTAAATTGTGGAAAACTCCAACCACTCCCCTCGGCCGATCGATCCCACCGATCGACGGTGTATTTTGATGATCAGGTGCCTTAATGATGTCGAATTGGGTGATCTTGGATTCGTTGGATTCGTCTTGACGAGCCGACTATAAATATCGATTTTGGTGACCATTTGGCGGATCGGGATCCATTTTCATGCTCGATAGCTTGATCGAGTCGATTGAGCTCGGATCAGTATGTTGAATTCTTATGTTTATCTCGCCGAGGCAATTATTGTAAGCTTTGAAATCGGTGATTAGATGAATTTAAAATGCCTTGAGATTCGTGCTTGATCAGTTAATTTTACGAGGATGTATCGGTTCTATTTTTGGGTGACATTATCTCATCATCCAAAATATATATCAAATACTTGAAAATAGCAAATTCTTCAATGAAATTTGAGAGTCCATCAACGCATTTTGAGAGAGCAGATCTTCATAACGGCGTAATTATAACTGAAGGCGATCAGACGCAAATGCGCGTAGGTATGTGGGTGATATTTTGAGGTTACGGATCCCGCCGGTGCGAAACGAGGCTTCCTGAGCCTGGCGATGCGCCCCCTGGGCGCCAGCTGTGCCACATATAGGGCTTCACGCCAGCGGCGAATAATGAGGCCTGATCGAACCCGGGTCGCGAGCGGGGAGAGCTGCCTCAGTGGGCTATGATCATGGCCGAAAGCCGGCCGAGCGGTTCATGACGTGGCGGATTCGGCCATTACGGCGCATGCATGGCCAGCAGTTCAACCGCCCGGCGGTTCCCATGGGCAGTTCGTGCGGTTCGACCAGCCAGCGGTCGACCCATGGGCCGCCATGGCAAGCTGGGCCGGCAAACAGATCAGCGATTGCCACCATGTATGAAGGCATGTGGCAGCCGGGCCAGACACCAGGGCCGAATAACGGTTTTGAGCGGTTTGGCGGTTTTGGTTTTGCTTTTGCTAGAAGGGGTAAAACCCTAGTAAGAGGAAAGGCACTTTTCTCTCTCTTCTCCTCTTGAGTGCATAGCCTCCCCGGTGGGAGTTTGGGCACTCTTTTGGATCCTCTCCCAGCAGTGCATGGCCTCCCCAGTGGGAGTTTGGGCACTCTTCTTGGATCAACCTCTCCTCCTCATCTCCACCAAGAGTGCATAGCCCTCCCCGGTGGGAGTTTGGGCACTCTTCTTGGATCAACCTCTACCTTCTCATCTCCACCGCGAGTGCATGCCTCCCCAGGTGGGAGTTTGGGCACTCTTCTTGGAGCCTCACCTCATCTTGAGAGTGCATAGCCTATGGGAGTTTGGGTCTTGGATCACCTCTATCTCCACCAAGCGAGTGCATACGGTGGGAGTTTGCACTCTCCTTGGAATAATTTTCATCACGAGAGTTGGTGTTTGTAGATGGGTGAGAATCTTTTGAAAGAGACACGTCACCCTTGTAACAGGAGGCGGCGAGAACCTTCTAAAATGGGAGGGCGAAGATTCGTGGGAGTCGTGATCACGGAGACACATTGATCGTCTTGGAAAAATATTATTTTAGAATGATTTGGTTCTTAAGTGTCAGAAGAAGTCGATAGAGCCCAATCTCCGGTATTTCACCACTTACGAGATGAGTTTGGGGCGGATTGGTTTCCCCATCGAGATGATCGCCATTTTGTTACATCACGAGGTTTGCATTTCCAGTTTTGAGGCAATGGCGATCGTGATGGGACTTATAGTCTTTTCGAGGCTGTGCGACGCTATGATTACCTCGCGCGGATGTGCAAGTTTACTGCGATGCATGGTATCACTGCGGAGTTGACCTCGGACGAAGGATCCTCCCAAGAGTTGGGCAAGCGATTCTTTTTTGTGAAGAATGGTGGGGTCTTCAGAAATGGGAAAGGCGAGATTTACCCATTCCCTACAGTTGGTGATGAAGATATCCTGGACGAAATTCGAATATTGAAGATCTTGATTTGAGATTCGATATATCGGCAGATTTGTGCGGGAATCTTTGTTGGCGGGCTTTCTATTCATCGGTCTTATCGATTCGTTGAAAGCCCAACAAAGAGGTTTCCACCGATCTCCCAAGCGTCCTCAGCTTCTTCCGTGGACGACCCGTCTAGAAGAGGAAAAGGCGAAGAGGTGATGGTGATATCGAGATACCGAAAAGAGTCGGGCCAGTAGTCGTCCCCAAGGATCTTCATTCACGAGGGGCGTGTTGAATCATTCTGCGTAGTCGTCGACATCAAGAAGCGGTAACAATCCTTCTTGCGTTCATCATCTTTTATTTCCCATTTCCTTGTGCTTAACGTAATTTTTTTTATTTCAGATATTGAAGAAGCAAGAACTTGACTTCAAAATGAACATTGTGCTGAATGACTGGAATTCAGAGTTCGTGAAGGTCAAGTTTCTCCATGGTGAATATAAGAAGCGGTATGTGGAGAAAGTAAAAAAGATGTCCGTGTTGGAGAATCAACTTGATGAGTGCAGGACGAGTTGGCGACTCAGCGACTTCTCTTTCTTTTACGTCGAAGTTGAGCGGACTTGGATGAATTAGTGGAGGCTAGAAACGAGGTTGGTTCATGAAGGATCGAAGATCTTTTAGAAGGTTTAGTCTTGAGGCAAGAAGAGTTACTGCGCCTTTCAGAGAAAGAGGCGCCTTATCTCGGGTAGAAGCGGGAGCGGATCACAGCGTGGAGGACTTAGAACTCGACGACCTTCAAGAGTATCATCTGATCACGTTGAGGCGAGACCATGTATGATGTAGAGGTGAAGGCTTTGGGAGCGTGTGTTGATGAAGGCTTCATCGAGGTTTCTTGAAGGGGACATGGCGTGTATCAGGCTGGTGTTGAGGTCCTTTCTCTAGCCTTTGCTTCCCAGACCCTTAGCGGCGGCGAGGATGACTGGATAGTTCTTCATCATCTACTGATGAGACCATCAAAACTGTGTAGTTGTAGTTCCTTTATGTTGCATTGTTCAGTGTTGTATATTATTTTTGGTTGATTGTACTTGTATGTTCTGCGAGAAATATTAACAATCCACAAAAATTATTTGTGAATATTTCTGGAGTTGTGTGTCAAAGTGTACTCGATGATAAAGATTCGTGTAGAAGAGATCATCGGGAATCCCTTTAGGATAATTCGATCTATTCTAAGATCATTACGAGGCGTTACTTGATGACAAACTTGCACGGAATATATTTATAGAGGTTTCTCTCGAGAACCTCTCGATCTATCCTAGGTTGTGTATCGGAGCGTTTACTCGATGATGTTAACTTGTTATGGAGAAAGTTGTAGGCAGTCTATAGAGGATTGCCAACTTATCCAAGGTTGTTTATCAGAGCATTACTCGGCGATGTTAACTAGGAAGATCGGTCGAATTCCACGGGGATCGATCTTACCGAATGAGATATAACAATAGTTGCATTATCTCTTGAGTCGGTGTTTTAAAATGCAAGCATAAGCAAGAAAAAGTCACAATAAGTATGAGAACTTTAACATAGATGAAACATAAATCCAAACACCTTGATGCCAAGGTTGGACAATAAGAATGACAAGCAGTATCGATAAATGTTTAATAATACAATTGCAATACAAACATACGATGATAATATTTTCCGCATTCACTTAGAATAAAAGGCGATACATCCGGTAGTACTTCGGAGGTTTGTAGCATTCCGATGGGAGAGTCTTCCCATACTATCCTTAAGCTTGAGCGTGCGGGCTTGATTTTGACACCACCACATACGCCTTCCCAAAGCGGTGAGAGTTTGTTCTGTGGGCCTTTTCCTCGGTCGAGACTTAGACGGGTCCCCAGATATTGGTCGTGGCTTTACCCTTCGGTTGAAACCTCGAGCAATCCTTTGCGATGAAGCCATCTTGACATGTCGCGGTCTCTTGCGAGATCGAGATGGAATCAGCTTATCGCGTTCTTTGTCGGCATCAAAGTTATGGGTTAGGGCTCGGGACCCCGATGTCGGCGGAATAACCTCAGTTCAAACACAGTTATGCGTTTCTCCGGTAGGGGTCCTGATGTAGTGCGGTAAGCCCAAAGAACATTGGATAGTTCTTGGCCCATTGCCGGCGTGGTTGATCGTGTCTTTAGCCCTTTTAGTATTGTCTATTGGTGACTTGGTCGCCCATTTGCACGTGGATGGGATACGGTGTGTGGATTAAGCTGATATGCGACTCACGGCGAGAAAGATGTGAATGTCTTTCACGTGACTGCGTATCGGTGATGATTTTCTTTGGAATGCCGAAGCGACAAATAATATTTTCCCGGACAAATTGCTTGGCATTTGTTTGGTGATTTTGGCCGGGTTACCCACTTCGTGAAGTAATCAAGCGGCCAAGATTATGAATTTTTTGCCCGTGGCAATGGGAAAGGGTTATATCGATCCCCATTGAGCAAAGGGCTCGGATTGTGGTGAGTTCTGAGATGGTGTATGAGTGAGATTGGAATGTAAGCGACACTTGTTACACTTCTTTACAAACTCAATGCGTCCTTCTTCATTGTAGTAAAACCTTGCCATGATTTTGAGGCGAGGGCTTTTCCTCCCAAATGTTCACCACAAATTCACGAATGAACCTCGCATTGCATAGTTAGCCTCAGAAGGTGGTAGACACTTTAAGTAGGGTAAGAAGGGACCGTAGAGTTCGTCACCGATTATGGTGAAGTTCAGTGCTCTACGTCAGAGACGGATAGCATCGGTGGGGTCTATTGGCAAGGCCCCGCTTTGAAGAAAGGACATGATCGGGTCAATCCATGAAGATTCTTTTGGGTCCTCAGATTGTATCACCCAAGGGCCTTGAATCGGAAAGTGGATGTCCTCTATGTATTTTCTCTTGAAAAGATCTCGTTGTTGTGGCTAACTTGGAGAGGGCATCACCTGCGTGTTCTCCTTAGAATATGAGTTATCGATGGGTCTCGATTACGGCAAGAAGTGACTTTGCCAAAAGAGGCGGATGGCAAATGCGGATGGCGTGCTCGAAGTCTCCTTCAACTGTGAGGCACAAGCGTGAGTCGTGTAGATGGCTAAGTTCGGACCTCGTCAATGGCAGTCACCTCTGAGGGCCTCGTGCTCGGCATTATTGGTGGCCGGAACTTTAGTTGAAGCGGTACTCTAAAGTTATTTTACTTGGGAGATAAGCAAAATTCTCCCGGAAGTACCTGAAGCTCCATCAACATATAATGTCCATTGATTTGTCATGGAGTGATGAATGATCAGTTCAGGTGGTGATGGGATGGTACATTCTACAACGAAGTCAGCGAGCACTTGTGACTTTATATCAGGACGTGGAAGAAAATGGATGTCAAACTCTCCAAGCTCGACCGACCACTTCATCAACCTTCCAGATACATCAGGCTTTTGCAGAATAGTTCTTAATGGAAGATGAGTGTAGACGTTGATGGTGTGGGCCTGAAAGTACGGTCGCAATTTTCGTGCAGAATGCACTAGGGATGCTGTCTTATCTGCTAGTGGATAGCGTCCTTGATCGAAAGGATTTTGACATAATAAATGGGTCGTTGCAATGAATTCTCCTCGCGTATCGACCGCGACTTACGGCATGAGAAAAGCAAGATAGATGTCTGACTTCTCTCCTTGGATAGGCTTTGATAATAGGGGAAGCTAAATAGACTTCATCAAAAGCGATGACATTCATCGTCCTTTGGAATCCATTTCCTCGTGCACCCAGATTTTGAAGAATGGTAGATACTTATCTCTGGCGGGCCAAGAATCTGATAAAAGCAATCCTTCCGTCAAGCGTTGGACTTCCTTGATCGTTCTTGGAGGTGACATGTCCTTGAGTGCTTTTATCTTCTCGGGGTTGGCCTCTATCCCAGTGACCATGAAGCCTAGGAATTTCGAGGAAACTCAAAATGCACTTGCTTGGGTTGAGCCGCATCTTGTAGTGTCGAAGAATGTCAAAGCTTGTGCGGTAAATATCTTTGTGATATTTCCAAGCTCTTCGACATATCATCAACATACACCTCCATATTGTGCCTATAAGATCCTTGAAGATCTTATTCATAAGGCGTTGATATGTTGCTCGCATTTTTTAGAATGGCATGACGATAGCGGTATAGTCCCTTATCGTTTGGAAGGATGTTGCTTCCTCATCTATTTTGTTCATCCCGATTTGATTGTAGCGAATAGGCATCCATGAAGCTTCGACATCGATGTCGATGTCGCATCAACTAGTTGGTCGATCGAGGAAGGGGAAGCTATCTTTTGGGCATGCACGATTAAGGTCGGTGTAGTCGATGCACATTCTCCGAGCGTTGGCCTTCTTGACTAACACTACGTTAGCCAGTGGGGTAGTAGACTTCTCGAATGAACTTGACTTCCGAAGTTTGGTGATTTCTTGTTCTATGACGCCTGTCGTTGAGCGAAGGTTCTTTTCTTCTGTATCACCGGCTTGTAGGTTGAGTCAACTTTGAGGGAGTGCGTAATGACTTCCGGGTCAATGCCCAGAATATCAGATGCGCTCCAGGCAAAGATATCTTGATTTTTACGCAGAAAATCTACGTATTCTGATTTCTGATCAGTAGACAGCAACGATCCCACCTTCACCTTTCGCGATGGATCAACTTATGAGATAGGAAGACAAATTACATCTTCAGAGAAGCCCTTTGAGGCATCCTCATCTAGGTCGAAGTTCTCGATGTTGAGGTTCTTGGCGTAAATGGATGGGCTTGCTTGATATACGCTTGTGCTTCTGTTGATTCCACTTACCCGATGCCGGTGGGGAATTTCATCTTGAGGTGAGGCAGATGTGGCTACGTAGAATATAACTGGAGGTCTCCCAAATATTGCATTGCGGACTTGGACTTGATAAATTGTATCAAGTGGGTTGCGTCGAAAATTCTCCAAGAGTTCGGGAAGGCGATTGTCCCTTCCACTAATCTGGTCGATTATCAAATCCATACATTGGACGTGGCGGGTTGAAGCTTCTCTCTTTCATACCCATCTTGGGAAAGTGGGTAAAAGAACATCAACCGAACTCCCATTGTCGATCAATATCCTTTTAATATTGAAGCATGGATCACCGACCCACTTGCGATGACAGGGGATCTTGATGTGGGATCGAAGCCCTAGATCTAAATCATCAAAGGTGATAGAATGGTGACGAGACTTCTTGACTCGGCTCTTGAAGGCAATGAATATTTGGCTAGATAACGCCCTCACGCAATTGTTTATCTCTCCGGCCGCTTGGCGGTTCCTACGGTAGTTGCCCCGGCATTTCTTTGAATGGCGTTGGTTTTGTATAAAAGCGGCCTAGATACCACGGCGTATTAGTCTTTCAATCTCCTCCTCCTTGATTGGTGGCACTCTTGATTGGTGTGCCCTGGTGCGGTGAAAGTGAAATTTCTCTTGATTTCCAATTCCGCTTTAAAGGTGGCGGCCACTTGGCTATCCTCTTCACGAATAGCGGATGTTCGCATGATGTGTTGAGCCGTATATTTCCTCGATTGAGTCATCGAGGTTCTGAGGAGGTTTGGGGGAGGTTCTTGCCTCTCTTCTTTTTTTTGAGATGTTTGAACATCACCTTTGGGAACCTTCTTCCGCTTCTTTGCTTGGTGGTTGCATTGAGATGAAAGCGATAGCTTCGTCGTGAGGAGATTTGTGCCTCTATTGATTGGACAGTCGACATAGGAATGGGCTCCGCATTAATGATGAATAAGTATCTGGCGGAGTCCTCAGAAACCGCCCTCAAAGTTACGGATCTACTCACGGTATCAGCCGGGCTTGAGGAGAACCTGGAAGTATTCTTTGAGGACTCTCCATCGTTACGGCGGATTCAGGAGAGATGTGATGAATCACGATGATTCT
>CM038228.1:56859266-56898753 GCA_021442155.1 Cymbidium sinense | reverse complement strand
ATTGTTCTCAAAGGTCAGTTTTCTCCTGCAAAGGTGGAAAGGCCTTCAATTAAGAGTGAAAATAATATGCATTTGTGCATGATGTTATAAAAGAAGTACTCATCCAGCTAAGGTGTTGCTAATTCTTTTATCTTGATTTTTAGCCTAAGCTTTAGGTGAGGTTATGCGCTCTTTATTTTTAGTTTTGAATTATTAGATTTGGTAGAAGATTTATTTTTTGTAAGAGCCTAATCCACATCGAGGCCATACATAAAGCAAGGAAGAAACTAGGAAAAGGATGCCACTTAATGCACAAGCTAAACAAATCATCAATCAATTTATAAAGCTAATCGCAAAAGAATAAGAGGTCATTATGGTCAGGTACCACCATACAAACCCAAAAATAAATTGGGTAGCTGAGCTCTACCCTTATACAACCCAGATTACAAATGAATTATATACAATTAAGCATGGAACTCATTGTTATGGGGGTCTTCAAACTTCACTCCTTCATTCTTCTTTTCTTCTTTCTTCTTCTTTTCTTCTTTCTTCTTTGATTCCTTCTTTTGGATGGTTGGAAGGTGGATGCTACAGGCTTCACATGGTGCATAAGATGAGATCTTATGACCAATGCTCATCCTAATCCCTATAACAATCATTCCAAAATCCTAATTACAAAAAATTACATGAAAAGGAAAACTAAATCTAGCTAACACCTACAAACAAAAAAACCAAATGTATATGACTTATCACCATGGGTGAATATCAATTGGTATGCTTAAGACCCCTACCATTCATTCTACACATTCACCCTAATATCCAGACTAAAACATATATGTCAAAATAAGCAAGCATCAAACCATGCACCACCCTAACCTAAAGCTAGAAGTGGTGGCTTAGCCAAATGTGTGAGCTTTAGAGGTTTGTGTGGTGTGCTTAGCTATGGATTTAAGTTTAGAATTTTCTAAGTGTGAAGCATATTCAACTTAGAGGAGGATTTCATTTAAGTTATTTAATTATTTTGGATTGATTTTATTTTATATTTTGATTGGGTTTAAGTGAATCCTACAATCAATTACTAAGTTATAAAGAGAGGGAAAAAGAAGAGAACTTCTCTTTCCTTCCCTATCCTAAGAAATTTCTAAAGTGGATTCATATTTTAGTTTTGTTTAGTTAATTTTTTAAGTGTTTTAATCCATCCTAAGTTTAGATGAACTCTAAACAAACCTATTCAAAAAGAAAGGCATTTGAAGATTAAGTAAAATGAACAAAATTCACAAAACATACATTACTTCACTTCATTCCCAACATGTATAACATGCATATGAATGAGTCCTAAACATATCTATACATGCAAATGGAATGTTTAGCACACCTTATAATGCATTCTAGGTAATTTACTTAAGAAATTTGAAATTTTATGATGCATGATTTTTCATTAAGTAGAAAGGGGTTTCTTATCCAACTTTCACATGCACACATGAATGTATGAAAGGCATAAGTGAGTACACGCCATTATTGTTAACCGAGGTCTAAGGTACAACACCTACTTATACTTAAAGCCTCACAACCTCGGGTTGTCTAGACTAATATACCACTTTCCTTAAATACAAGCATGTGTACAAAAGAAATGAATGGAAAAGAAAGAATGCAAAAGTTGGTGTTGGTTGATTTATTTTGTTTATGAACTTATATGTGCAAGCATAGTTATCCTTCTTGTGATAGTATAGAAATGAATAGGATGTGGAATTAGGCAAGTGTTAGGTTCTTTTCAAATGAACCATACACCTTGCTAAATCCTATTCAAATTATACTAAAAGAGAAGAGAAGGAAAACCTACACTAAGCACATTTTTATATTTTACTCACATGCAAACTCATAAGTAAGATATAAGTAACACACTTTAAGTTTTGATAATTGATCCATATATTTTTGAAAATAATTTTAATTTAATAGTGATAATAGCCACTCATATTCTTACTTTAACCAACACATGCAATTTTGACATAAGGTAAACATTTTCATTTTAAACTTGATTTTTGGAAAGCATGGATGCATGAAACCATATGACACATATTTAGCATGTTGGGAAAGAATTAAAGCAATGAAAGCATGTAAACACATTCACTTCAATTAAATCCTAAAGACAATCTTGTGAAATAAGAAAGTTTAAAGTAAATCAAAGTTTATTTAATATGATTTATTTTTGATTTTGAATTTGATTTAATTTTGAAAATATGAATTGAGTTTGCTATTCCTAACCCATTCCAACATATTTTTGACATTTTTGTTCAATTTTTAGATGATTAGATTCATTTAATATTTTTGAATAGGTTAAGGTATGAATTAAACATGTTAATTATCCCTTACCTACACCACCTTAGCATAGTTAATCAAATAATTATGAGCCAATGAGATGACATAAAACTTCACAAGGAATTTAAATTTGCAATGCACCTAGGAAGAAAGGGGCTTAATGCAATTTGGCTCATGATTAATTTTTAGTTAATCTAAGGGGTTTAACTTAAGTAATTTCAAAACAACCCTCACACATATGAGTTGAGTTTTGATTTCCTTAATTGAACTTAGGCTCTTGAACACCTAGGCATCTACCCAAAGTAGATTAATTAAGTTCTAGAAAGTTTTATAATTTTAAGAAATTAATTAAGAGGTAATTAGTGAATTAGGCCTTAATTAAGAGAGAATTAAGAAAGAAAAGGGTTTTAAGGAATAGGGGAAATGCCCCAAAATTATTCCTAAGCCTCCCATTCAGAATCAAACATAATCAACATCAACAAAGGATTAAACCACTAATCAATTTTAATTACATTAAAGGGGTAATTAAGAAATGAATTAGAAATTTCCCTAATTAAGCCACCAATAAATCCAAAAACAATTAGGGGAAGCAGAAGTCATCCCCCAAAATACTCTCAAGAGATTTAAGATTAATCAGTGGATTAATTAGGGAGTAATTAACAAATTAACATTTCTAATAAAACTCAAAATCAGAGAAAGACAATATCAAAATCCATTAAAACCAATTTTAGAATATTCTAGTATGAATTATCTTTCAGTAGTAATTTACCTCATATTTTTTTGATTTTTCTTTAGAGAGGTTTGAATTTTAGAAGTTTAGAGGATTAATTAGAATTATTTAAACCTTAATTAATTCTCAATCCTATGGTGCACCAATGCTACTCACACGCTTTGTGCATCATCCTCTGAGTGGCCATTTAAACATCACATTGTAGCACCATGTGGTGGCGGTGTTGTGCATTTTTTCGCCCGCTCGATCAAGGATCGAATAGCTAGGATTTAATCCGCAGTTTAGAGGGGATAAAATAAGATATAAAATGTGATTTAATCTTGGCCATCCATCCAAAATGCGTGGATGGATGGCCAGAGATCATCCCTATTCTTCCCTGAGGAATAATGGAGATCCACTTTCAAGATGAGCTCAATTGAGCTCAAATTGGATTGAAGCTCAACCCGCACCATCTAAACCTAATGGCAAGCACATCTAAAGGTCAAAATTCCATGGGATCAAAATTTCTTTCATAAAGCTCCACACCATGTTGAGTTTAATGGTCATATACCTCACCGGTGCTCGACATTACCTTGGAGGAGCTTGTTGTTGAGATGAAGCTTTGGTGAAATTTTTATCTCTTGAGGTTGAGTGGATAGCTCTATGGACCAAATCCTCTTGCTAGTGTGCTTAGTTTTGATTGAAATGGATCTTCCCTTGCCTTTGGAGCTTGCGAAAGAGGTTGGGCAAGCTGACTTGGTCCTGAGAATGTGCAAAGGGAATTGACTTGGTTTGGTGTGTGGAGAAAGTTGGCAAAACCTTGGAGCTCCCCTATTTTTGCTTAAGGGAAATTGAGAAATGGTAAATTCTAACTCTCTCTAAGAAGCTTGGGAAGGCTCTCAAATGGCTCCTCTAGCTTCCTATGCTTCAATCGAATTAGGCTCATTTGGAATTGAAGTAAATTAGGGGGAGTATATCTCCCCCTTAGGAAATCAAAACATCGAAGCTTCACTTGCCATTTTGATCCAATTGACCATAGGTAGTGGGTTGTTTTATCTGTTAGAGGCTTGTACATGGTCAATTTGGGCTAGGGAGTGGAATGGTAACTCACCATGTGCTCAAATTTTGTGAGAGCATGACTCCCAAGTGGCCAATTTGAGCCATGTGCTCGGTTTTGGCCTTGGGTCAAGTTGAGATAACCCAAACCCATTGGGTTGGGTGCACCACCCTCCATAAGGTTTACTTGACCTATTAGGAGAGTATCAAGTAGGTGTGAAGAGGATTTGACCAAATTCCCCATAGATTTGACCAAAATTTGTTCTATGGCCTTAGGGTAGAATGGTAACCTGGCCAATTTTATGCTTATGGCCCATAGAAGGGAGAAGCAACCTCAAAACCTAAATCTAGGGAGCTTTGGCGAGGGCCAAAAGCATGACCTAAATCTAAGAAAAATGGGTATTCAGTTTGCCTCCACAAGAGAGGACAAACCACATGACTTAAACTTACAACCCTAGGGTGGCCACCAACCTGACTCCACCATTTTTAAATTCATGTAGGAAAGTCATATGCTTTATGCAAGATAGCTAGGCTGTTATTTATTTAGAAAGAGACTAAGTCCTTAAACTCACTCCCTAAAGAGACTAGATCATGTAAGGTCATGCTTCAAATGACCTAAATTTAATGCAAATCATATTACATGTTATTTTTATTTTTGGACAATCATTTGACTCAGGCTTATAGGATTCATATGCTTAATGCAAGAGAAGTAAAATTATTGGCCAAAATTAGCGAGAAGGGAGGAGGTGTGTTTCCACCATGGCTCTCAAAGGTCAAGCCAAGTTTCTTTATCAAATGTGGAAGCCCTCCAATCGAGAGTGAAATAAGATGTTGTTGTGCATGATATTGTAAGAGAAATACTCATCCATCTAAGGGGTTGCTAATTCTTTTATCTTGCTTTTTAGCTTAGGATTTAAGTGAGGTTATGAGTTGCTTATTTTTAATTTTGAGTTGATTAATTTGGTAGAAGATTTATTTTTCCCTAAGAACCTAATTGTCATCCAGGCCATACATCAGAGCAAGGAAGAAACTAGGAAAACATGTCATCTTAATGCACAAGCTAAACAAAACATCACACATTTTATAAAGCTAATGCAAAAGAATAAAAGGCCATTTGTGGTCAGGCACCACTGCACAAACCTAAAAAATAAATTGGGTAGTGAGCTCTACTTTTATACAACCCAGTATAAAATGAATTAAGCAATTAAGCAAAGAATTCATTGTTATGGGGTCTTCAAGCTTCATTTCTTCATTCTTCTTTTCTTCTTTCTCTTTCTTTCTTCTTCTTCTTTTGGTTCCTTTTTTTGATGGTTGGAAGGTGGATGCCAAAGGCTTCACATGGTACATAAGGCATGGCCTTATAAACAATGCTCATCCTAATCCCCATAACAATCATTCCAAAATCCTAATTGCAAAGGTACATGAAAAGGGAAAAAGTAAATCTAACTAAAACCTTCAAAATTGAGATTAGCTAAACAAACTACACATTCCCAAGCATGTATACTAACAAATTGGACTTAGCACCCCACACATGGGTTATCAAGTCCACCTAGCCCATTTTGGATCATGCTTAAGGGTATAAGCAACCTGCACAACAAAAGTAGTTACATTTTTATTAAAGCACCCCTTAAGCACAATCCCCTGCAGAAGATAATGATTAGACTAAATCATCCTACCATTCATTCTATGCACATACACCCTAACATCCATACTAAAATATTACATCACAAAATAAAACAAACATCAAATCATACACCGCCCTAACATAGGACTAGAAGTGGTGATTTAGCCTAATGTGTGTCATATAAAGGTTGTGTGGTATGCTTAGCTAGTTTTAAGGTTAGGAATTTTTTTAAGTGTGAAAAGGTTCAACTTAGAAGGGTAGTCTCATTTAAGTTATTTAGTTGATATGGGTTAATTTTATTTGATAATTTGATTTGGTTTGAATGAACCTACTTACTAAATGTTGTAAAGAGAAAAGAGAACTTCTTTCCTCCCTACCTTAAGTGATTTCTAAGCTAGATTCATTAATGATTTTATTAGTGAATGTTTTATTATGTAATTTAATTAATCCTAAGTTTAGATTTTCTTTAAACAAACCTATTCAAAAGGAAAGGCATTTTAAGATTAAGTAAAGTGAATTACTATCACAAAATATACAACATTTTATTTCTTTCCCGCATGTGTATAACATGCATATGAATGGATCCTAAGCATATATATACATACAAATGGGAATGTTTAGCATACTTTATGATGAATGTTAAGTGACGTTGCTTAAAAAAATTTGGAATGTTTCATGTATGCATGATTTTTCTAAGTAGAAGAGAGTGATTCTTTTATCCATTTTTCATATGCACATTTACAAGTATAAAAGACATAAGTGAGTACGCCATTTTTAACTGTAAGGTACAATACCTACTTAGGGCTACTTAAAGCCTCGCAACCCCAGAGTTGTCCAGACTAATATACCACTTTTCTTAAATACATGTACATGTACAAAAAGAAATGCATAGAAAGAGAATGCTAAGTGAGTTACTTAAGAAAATTTGAATGCTTTGTGATGCATGATTTTCATTAAGTTGAAAAGAGGTTTTCTTATCCATTTTTCACATGCACACATGTATGTATGAAAGGCATAAGTGAGTACAACGCCATTGTTAACTAAGGGTGTAAGGTACAAGACCTACTTAGGCTACTTAAAGCCTCGCAACCCTGGGTTGTCCAGACTAATATACCACTTTCCTTAAATACAAGCATGTGTACAAAAGAAATGAATGGAAAAGAAAGATGCAAAAGTTTGTTGGTTGATTCATTTTGTTTATGCAATTTATATGTGAAAATGTAGATGTCCTTCTTAAGTAATAGTATAGGAATGAATAGGAAGGGAATTAGGCAAGTGTTATGTTCTTTTCAAATGAACTATGCACTTTGCTAAATCCTATTCAAAACCATACTAAAAGAAAAGAGAAGGAAGGCTACACTATGCACATCTTCAAATTTATATCCACATGCAAGCTTATAAATAATTATAAGTAGCACACTTTCAATTTTAGGTATTTGATTTATAAATTTTGAAAATAGTTTTGAATTTAATAGTGATAATAGCCACTCATATTCTTACTTTAGCCAAAACATGCAATTTGACATAAAGAAAATATTTCATTTTGAATTTGATTTTAGAAAAGCATGAATGTATAAAACTCATATGACATACACATTTAGCATGGTAAAGAGATAAAGTGATGCAAGCATGTAATTTCATTCACTCTAATTAATTCTTAAAGACAATCTTATGAAGTAAGATCATTTAAAGAGAATCAAAAGTTATTTAAAGAGACTTTCATTTTTGCTTTGAGATTGATTTGAATTAGGAAAGTGTGAGAAGGTTTACTAGTCCTTACCCATTCCCACATTTGTGCATTATTTTAGTTTAATTTTTAAGTGATTAGATTAATTTTATGCATTGGTTTGGTTAAGGTGTAGATTAAATTCATTAATTACTCTCTGCCTATACCACTTTAACATATTTAATCAAATAATTATGAGCCAATGTATGACATAAAACCACAAGGAATTTAAACCAGTAATGCATCCTAGGAAAGAAAAGTACCTAATGCAATTGGCTCACAATTAATGATTAATTAAGCTAAAGGGTTTAATTTAAGTCCTTTCATAACCCTTCCCACACATATGGGTTAGGTATGATTTCCTTATGTTTACTTAGGTTATTGAACACCTAAGTATCTACCCAAGAAGGATTAGGTTTAGGTGATTAAGTTTCAAGATTAATTTTGGTATTGACAATTTGATTTGATTAATTAAGTAGATCATTAGTGGATTAATTCTTAATTAGATTTGGATTTAAGGAAGAAAGGCACTTTATGGAATAGCTTAAGAAAAATATCCCAAAATCATTCCATAAACCTCCTAATCACTTAAACAAAGTATAATTATCTTAATCAAGCAATTAAACCACTGTTCACATGCTTGATTAACCTTAATTATATTAAAAGAGTGATTAAGAGTTTATTAGTTAATTTCCTGTTTAACTCATTAATAAATTCTAAGAAAATTAGGGGAGGTAGAAGTCATCCCACTCAACATGCCTGAGAAGTTTGGAATTAATTAATGAAGTCATTAGGGAGTAATTATGGTTATTAAATTTTTAAATAAACCTTAATTAAGGAAAATATACAATCAAAATTCAATCAAAACAATTTTATTGATTCTCCTCGATGTATCTTTAAAATGAACCCAAGTATGTATTTTTTGAATTTTTCTACAATTAGTTATGAATTTAGGAAATTTCAATTGATTTAAGTGAATTTTATGAAATCTACTAATTTAATTTATTAAAATAAATCATTTGACACTCAAAATTCAATATCTTTTAATCCAAAGGTCATTTTGACTTGAAATTATTATGGTAAGTGCATTTTAACATCAATTATAATCTCTAGAAATTTCAACTTAATCTGATATATATTTTGGTTTAATTAAAAAAGTTTAGTTTTTACTAAAACTCAAATTAAGCTCAAAATATTCTGTAAAATTTAAGGATTTTGGGTTCGTTGGATTCCTCTCAGAAAGATGAATCCAACAAGCCCTTTTGCAAATTTCAGTTAAGTATTTATTTTCTATGAATTTTAAAGTTTAGGTGATTTTAATTAATTTTTAAATCAAAAATCAAGCAACACTAACATGGCAACAGGTGCGTGGAGCGATTGGACGTGCACCATGCGTGTCACACGATTCGTGTGGTGCCATTGGGATGGGTGGGAAACAATGCCAAACATGAGAGTGACCGAAGCCGTAGACACTGAGATCCCATGGTCACGAGACGCGATGATCCAGGCCATTGCGGATTGGCTGATTTGAGCCATTTGATTGCACGTCACATGATCATAAGGTCTCATAAATGATTAAAGGCCCGTCGCACGATCAGCCGCCCACCCCATGAACCGGGGATCGACGGCATAAAACCCACCATGGATGAAAGTGATTTGGATTTTTTAAGAAAAAATAAGATTTCTAAAACTTAACCAAATGGACTCATTTTGCAGATCAAAAAAAATTCTATTTTCTAATTGAGATAATTTAAAGTAAAAATTCTTGATTGTCTAGAATAGATTCCTAAAATTGTGCAAAACCATCACAAAATGAGGGATCCTAAGGCCGGCTAAGGTTACCTTACGGGATGATTTTGGTGGTGATATGAAGGGGAGTGAGGAAGAATCCTTGGAAGCTTAGATCCTCCTCATCCAAAAAAAATGGATGTTCTCCTCAAGAGTGAATGAGGGTTTCTTCCTTAACTAAAGCCTTAGAATGAAAAGTGAAGTCAAATGAACTAAAATCCACTTTTATTTAAAATTTTGGCTCCAAACTCATGTCATTTGGCTTGGGGTGGTTGGGAATGGAAGAGAATCATTAGGTTGCTCTATGGTTGGCTAAGGCATGGAAATGAAGGACAAGGTGCCTAGCCAAAGGGAGGTGAGTGTCCTCATGCCAAGTGTTCTAATGGGAGAGGTGAGGTGATTTTACCTCCCATGAGTCACCCCAACCACTCCTTGGGTTAGAAATTTAGTGTCCTTGGTGCCTATGTGGACCAATGGATGAGTGCCAAGTGGCCAAGGAAGAGAAGTGACCACTTGGGAAAGTGTCTTTTCTCATGGAATGCCCTTGAACCAAGGGAAAAGTGGTCATTTGACATTGAATTTGATTTGGGCAGATTTTAAATTATTTAAAAGTAGCCAAATTTATGTCGTTTGAAGTTCAATTGGTTTAATTTGTTAAATTGACCCATTTAAATAGGGTCAAATAGGTTGACTAATTGGTCAAATTAGGTCAAACCAAGAGTTGGTCAAGTTCAAATGGCTATTTTGACTATATTGGTTCAATTGGTTTCAATTAATTTGGTTTAATTTAATTTAATTTTGGCCAATTTGATCCTTTAAGTCAATTTGGGCTAAGTTGATCAATTTGACCCAATTGACCAAATTGGCTTGAATCATGGTTTGAGTTTGGTTGATCATTTGGAATGGATTGGTATCTTTTTTTCCAATCAATTTGGTTTATATTTGATTTTGGCTTGATTTGACCTTTTAGGTCAAGTTCATGGTCAATTGGGCTAAGTCTAGTTGGCCAATTGGCCAAATTGGGTTTAATTAAGGCTTTGGTCAAGTTCAATAATCAATTTGGAGTGAACTTGAGCCATTGGTTGCACTCAATTTGGCTAGTTTGGGTTCATATGGGTTAAAGGGTTGACTTGGTCAATGGGTTAGGTTGACTTGGTTTGACCCCATTTCATGATAATTGATTAACCTATGATGATCAACAAATATGACATGAAGTTTGGATTGGCTTAATTTATTTTGATTTGGGTTGAATTGAATTTTGGTTCATGTAGGTCAAATTGGCCACTTTGGATCAAGTGAGCCAATTGGGTTTAGTTGGCTTGATCAAGGCTTGATTCAAGTTTGTTTGAACTCAAATATGGATTTATGATTGAAATTTAAATCCATTTGCAAGTGATCTGGAATCAAATGAGTTTTGATTTATTTGACAATTTCAAGTCAAAAGGGTGAACATGAGTTTGACTTGGGCTTGAATTTTGAATTTGGTTTTGGTTTGAGGATTGAAGTTTATGTTTATATTTGGATTCATGATTAAAGGATTGATTGAATCATGAAGAAAGATCAAGGGTTTGGCTTGATTTGAGTTTGATTTGGCTACGTTCAAGAATTTGACTTGAAAGGCTTAGGTTGGATTTTGGTTGAATTTGAGATTGAGTTTTGAATTTGGTTTTGGATATTTGAATTTATGATTCATTTATATTTGTGAATATTAATGAGAATATAATTGGTTTATGAGAAAATTTCTTAATTTGAATTGATTTAGATTTGATTTAAACTAAGTTCATAAGATAGAATCAAAGGGCTTAGGAAAGATTTTTGAATTTAAATTTGAGTTTTGGATCATGGGTTTCAATTATTTGGAATTAATTTGAGTTTAGGAAAATCAATTAGGTTGGAATTGATTGTTGATTTAATTTGGAGTTTCACTTGAAGGAAGGAAGTGAGGAATGTGTTTCAAGCTATAGGGTAGGCAAATTTTCCTAACACCCTTAAGGCATGATCTATTCCTATGGCTAACTCTTCTAAGTCTCTAAGGCTAGGTTAAGTGTCCACCTAATCACTAGATGTGTCCTAAGACTAAGGTATTCTTAAAGTATAAGAGAAGTCTTATGTCTAAGATGGAGGGGTTGAGAGCTCATTCCAATAATGAGGTCAACAAGAAGGTTTGGTGATTAAATAATAATTAAAAAAGCCTAATTATATGTTTAATCCCATCGGTACCATGTGGTCAGATGAAAGATGTGCTTTCCACATGGTGGGATTGGGTCTTTAAACATCATCAGAAGCCACATCACGGCGTATATGCGCTTTCTCACCGCCCAATCAAGGATCTGACGAGATTAAAGCCATTCTAAAGGGTAAAACGTGGGATGTGTTTTAATCTCACCATCCATCCAAAATGCATGGATGGATGGCCAGATTCATCCTGTAATTCCCTCAGCAATGGAGACCGCCCATGTTCTAGGGCAAGATCCGCTCGATTGAGCTTGGATTGGGCTAAAATTTAGCCTACACCTTCATCATACAATGGAGATCATATCCAATGGCTAGTTTATCATGCAATGAAAATTCCTTTCATAAAGCACCACACTATGGCTAGATTAAGATTGGAAAAATGGTTTACCTCATCGGAGGTGATCACCATTGTTTGATTCCCTTGGAGAAGCTTCCTAGTGAGAGCTTTGATAGTTTGAGGTTGGGTGGTTGCTTCAAAGGCCAACTCCACCCCCTTGTGGCTTTGATCAACTAGCACCCATTTTGCCTTTGGAGCTTGGGAAAAGAGCTTAAGCTCGATTGGGGTCCCCGAGGGAGCAAAGGGAATTGGGCCGGTTTTAAGTGTGGAGTGAGATTGGATTTTGGTTTTCTTCCCTATTTTTAGCTTGAGAAATTGATAAATGGGAAGTTCAAACTCTCTAAGCTTGAAGAGTAGGCTTGCTCAGTTCCTTTGCTTCAATCAAATTAGCAAGAGTGAAGATTGAGTTGAATTAGTATATCTCCCCAAGGGATAGCCTAAGCCTCCTTGCCATTTTGATCCAATTGAACTTATGCCATGGGTTTGTTAGGTCATTTAGATGTCCTTGAACTGATTTTGGCCAAGGAAGAAGTGGGTGAGGTGTGTGCTTGAATTGAGTGGAAGGTGGATTCCATGTGCTCCATTTCAAGGCATGTGGTCGCTTGGCCATTAAGTTAATGACCCAAACCTATTGGGTGCACCACACTCCCTAGTGTTCACTTGATCCACTAAGAGGGTGCTAAGTGGTTATGGAGAGGATTTGACCAAATTCCAAGTGGATATGGCCTAGGGGTAAAATGGTCATTTGACCTTGATTTCAATTTGGGCATATTTGGTATGATGAGAAAATAGGTTTGGCCAAGTTTCATTGAATTTGGAGTTGGTTTGATGTGATTTGGCTCATGTTGAGCAATTGGTCAAATTGGGTCAAACCAAGGGTTGGGTCAAGTTCATATGACCATTTGAAATATTCTGCTAGCTTTGGTTTGATTCAATTTGGTTGAGGTTTGAATTTGTTTCAAGTGAGTTCAATTAGGTCAAATGGGTCAAGCTACCATTTGACCTATTTGGGTTGGTTTATTTAGGTTTAGTTGGTCATATGAAATGGATTGGTATCTTTGTTTCCAATCAATTTTGGTTATGTTTGAATTTGGCTCAATATGACCCTTTAGCCAAGTTAGTTCAAGGTCAATTAGGCTAGGTTTGTCTAGTTGGCTAATTGAGACTTTGGTCAAGTTCAACAATCATTTTGGGATGAACTTGACCCATTGGTTTCAATCAATTTGGCTTAGATCAAGTTTTGACACATTTTGACTTTTTAGGTCAAGTTGGGTCAACTTGGGTCAAGTGGCCACTAGGTTAGGCTCAAATGTTGACTTAGTCAAGCTCAAACATTGATCATGAATGAACTTAGATCATTAGTTTCAATCAATTTGGCCTATGATGGATTTTGGATATGTTGTGCTTCATTTTAGCTAAGTGTTGACTTGCTCAACCCTTAAGTTTCACTTGGTTTGACCCAATTTGAGTGATTGATCATCTCATTATGATTGTTGATCATGATGAGAGGCTTCGATAGGCTTAGTTCAATCCAATTTGGTTAGGATTAGAATTTGGCTCATAAGGGTATTTTAGGTCACTTTGGGTCAAGTGAGCCTAAGTAGGTCAAAAGGCTTGGTCAAAGCTTGATTTGAGTTTGCTTGAACTCACATATGGACTTATGATTGAAATATGAATCCATTTATAAGTGGTTTGACGTCAAATGGGTTTTGATTCATTTAACAATTTCATGTCCAAAGGATGAACATGAGATGGATTTTAGCTTAATTTTTGAATTGAGTTTTGGTTAAGTGTTTGAAGTTTGTATTTATATTTGGATTCATGATTGAACGATTGATTAAATCATGAAGAAAAATAAGAGTTTGGCTTGATTTGAAATTGATTTGGCTAAGTTCATGATTTTCACTTGAAAGGCTTAGGTTAAATTTTGAATGAATTTGAGTTTGATTTTGGATTTCGTTTTGGTTGTTTGAATTTATATTTCATTTATATATGTGAATATAAATGGGTTATGAGAAAACTTCAAGGATTTGAAGTGATTTGAATATGATTAAAGCTAAATCCTTAAGAGAGGATTAAAGGACTTCGAAAAGATTTGGAATTTTGGATTTAGTTTGATTGATTTGAATTTATATTTCATTTATATATATGAATATAAATGAGAATATAAATAGGTTGTGAGAAAATTTTATGAATTTGAGATGGTTTGAACTTGATTTGGGCTAAGTTCTTAAGAGGAAATCAAAGAAATTAGGAAATATTTCAAACTTGGAATTTCAATCATTGGTTTCAATCATGGATTTCAATCACACAGAATTGATTTGAGTTTGGAGAAAATCAATTACGCTTGAATTGATTTAAGTTTGATGTAGATTTGATTTAGAGTTTGACTTAAAGGAAAGAAGTGAGCAATGTGGTTAAAGCTATAGGATAAGAAAATATTCTTAACACCCCAAGGGCATGACCTATTCTTATGGCTAACTCTTCTAAGTCTCTAGCTATGTGATCCACCTAATCACTAGATGTGTCTTAAGACTAAGGAACTCTTAGTGTCTAATAGAAGTCTTATGTCTAAGAGGGAGGGGTTGAGTGCTCATTCTAAAAATGATGTCAACTGGTACTTATTTAATTAGAAAGAGACTAAAGTCCTAAACACACTCTCTAAGAGACTAGAGCATGAGTGGTATGAGCATATGACTTAATCTATAGATGCAAAATCATTTCAAATTTTATTTCATTTTAGACACATCATTTTGACATAGGCTTTAGGATTTCTTATGCCTAAATGCATGATGAAATAGGTTATGAGTCAAATCAGCTAGAAGAAGGTGTTCTCCATCACAAGGGATGCCCTCACAAGTCAAGCATTCCTTTATCATGCAAGGATGGGGATCTTTCATGTTCAACAGAGAAAGAATATGCATGCATGATATGAAACATACAACCATATAGCTAAGGGGTTTCTAAATCTTTTAATTATCTTATTTATGTCTTAGGCTATATGATGAGGTTATGAGTTGTTTAAAATTTAGTTATGAGTGATTAGTTGGGTAAAAAAGTTATTTTATCCTAAGAGCCTAATCGATCCAAGCCATACATTAAAGCATCAATAATTTAAGAAACTATGGAAAGCATGCCATCCTAATGCACAATGTAAACATACTTCAAACAATTATATAAACTATCATAAAAGAAAAAAAGGCTGGCGCAGTAGGGTACTATCGTATAACCCAAAGAGAGAAAAGATGGGTAGCCAAGTTCTACCCTTATACAACCTGGAATATGAAAGAATAATTATAATTGTATTAAATGCAATGGGGGTCTTCTTTCTTCATATCTCCATTTTTGATTTTGGTTCCTTCCTTAATTTGGATGGTGCTTGCTTCAAAGGCAACACAGGGCACCCCAGGAAAAAGCCTTCTGGCCATTGCTCATCATAATCCCCAAAGCACTAATCCTAATTCCTATTGCAAAAATTATACTTATGTGGGAAAAGTCAATCTAGCTACACCTGCAAAATGGAGGTTAGCTAAATATACAAATAATCCCAAGCTATTGTATTTATAATTTGGACTTAGCACCCTACACATGGGTAACTAAGCCCACCTGTCCTAACTTGAATTATGCTTAAGGATTTAAGCAATCTGTAAAAAAAATCATTCACCTTTATTTTTAATCATTCCTTAAGCATAATCACATGTAGAGAACATGATTAAGCTAATATTGGCCTATCATCCAATCTACGAAGTATACACCCTAACATCTAATCTAAAATAATACATCATGAAAGAAAACATACATCACATCATACACCATCCTAACTTAGAGCTAGAAGTGGTGACTTAATTCTAATGTGTGTATTAAGCCTTGTGTGATAAGTCTTGTTAGGCATTAGTGTTGTATTTTCTATGTGTAGAAGGCTTCAATTTAACATGAAAGGTTGATTTCACTTGAAGTAGTTTAATTGATTTGAGAATTTTAATTTGTGTTTTCTTTTGTTTCATTTGATTACACTTAACAACTAAGTGGTAAAAAGAGAGGAAAAGAGGATTGCCCTCTTTAATCCCTACCTTAACTCACTTTCTAAAGTATATTAATTTAATTTCGTTCTCTTTAGTGAATGGTTTATTAAATGATTTAATTATTCCTAAGTTTAGGTTCAATTTAAATAATCCTATTCAAAATGAAAGCCATCTTAAGATTAATTTAATTGAATTACTACCACATGACATATATTAAATCAATCCTTTCCATCACATGTAACATGATTATGATTTAATCCTAAGTGTATTTATACATGCAACATATTTTAGCACACTTAAATGATGAATGTATGTGTATGTTTAAGATTTATATTTTTTGATTGAATTATTTAACCATATTAATTTAAAACTTTACCCAAATTATTATACAAAAATGACATAAGAACGAAATTAAATAGGCATGAGCATTGTTAAACCAGGGAAGTGAGGTAATCAAATGACCTCCTTGGAGTTAGCTAAACCGATTCTGGGATGTCCGACTATACCCATTTGCATTCAAACATATGTAAATTAGTATACATGAACATAGAAAGTAAGCTCCAAATCATATGTCGAATTAATTCAACCACTTAGTCAATTATGAATGCATGCACTTTTAATGTAAAATGGGATTTTCATTCACTAATCATATATACATATACAAGTATAAAGATATAGGAAAGTACTTGTCATTGTTAAACCAGGAAGTGAGGTAAACAAATGACCTCCTTGCTAACTAAAGCATCATATTCTGGATGTCCAAACTATATACTTGCTTTTCTTGGACACACATGGATGTATACATAAATGGGAGAAAGAAAACCATGCAAAGATTGAATTTTTTTATTGAATTATTTATATATATATATATATATATATATATATATATAAAAATATAAAATATATAATGTTGAAATACATAAGAATGAAAATCAAATGGGGTGTTGTTAAACCAGGCAAGTGAGGTAATCAAATGACCTCCTTGGGGCTAGCTAAGGCCTCGTGTTCCCGGATGTCTAGACTATATACCCATTACCATTCAATCTTATATAAATCAACACATGAATAGAGGAAAGAGAACTCAAAATTCATACACTTAAGCTATAAGCACATGCATTTCTTATGTATTTATAACTATCATCATAACACATATTATTATTCATTTATATGCTTTTAAAAAATACATTTGGATTTAATAGTAATAATAGCCACACATATATTAAATTAAATCAACACATGCAAGCTAACATAAAGGAAATCCATTTTTTTACTTGATTTTGAAAAGATGGATGCATGAATTCAAATGACATACCAAATTTAACATGATTGGAAAGAGGATAATCAAATATAAGCTGTGATTTATTCAACCAAGCTAGTTCTTAAGGACAATCAAATCAAATAAAATTATTTAAAGCAAACCAAAGCTTTTTTATTAATTAAGTTTTGGATTTGATTTGAATTAAAGAGGAGAAGAGAAATCATCACTTGTTGTTTTAAACCCATTCCCACATTAGTGATTTGATTTAATTTAAGGAAATGTAATTAAGTTGATTTTTAATTAAGTTGAACCCTTAATTAAATGAATTAATTACTCACCCATGTCACCTTAAAGTAATTAACTAAATAATTATGAGCTAATATGATATACATGGAAAATAAACTTGCAATGATCCTAGGAAATAAAATGGGCCAAATGCAATTGGCTCATGATTAATAGTTAATTAGATTAAGGCACTTAATTGATTACTCTTAGGTTTTTTTGACACATGTGGACTAACCATAATTTCATTAAACTCCTTTAGGTTTTTAAACACCTAATGATCTACCCCATGATTTAATTAATTAAGGTTTGATGTGATTATAATTTCAATTTGATAAAGTTATTTAATTAATTAGTTAAATCTTAATTAATTTCATTTTAAAAAAGGGTGAAATGAACTTAGGAAAGGGTCCTAACCCTATTCGTAGTTCACTTATCGCTGAACAATGATTAATAAACTTAATTAACCAATTTGTTACTATTCATGGGATTAACTAATCATTAATTAACTTAAAAGAGTAGTTAAGGTTTAATTAGTCAATTTTTCTAATTAAGTGAGCAATAAATCCCAATAAAATCATGGGAGGTAGAGGTCATCCTATTAAATTAACCCACAAAATTTGGGATTAATTGCTCAAGTAATTAAGGAGTAATTAAACTAATCAATTTTGTAAATAAACTTTAATTACTATTTAAAATTAGTTAAGATCATTTTTAATTAATTCTCCTCTGAAATATCTTTAAAATGAGTATTTATTTGCATTTTTTTATTTCTCTATGATTTTTTAAGATTTTTAGAAGTTTCAGCCATTAAAAATGATTAATTAAGCTTAATTGCCTAATCCTGTTGGCGCCACATGGCACATTGATGCGACGCACTTTCCACATGGCATCATGGTATTGGCTACTTAAAACTTATCTGACTCAGAGCCTTTGTGATGGTGGTGGACATTCTTTCTAGTCCATCATCCGATCTAAGATCAGATAACTATGATTAATATCATAGATTAATATGATTAAATTAGATCAATCTAGCTGATCTAATCATGACCGTCCATTCGATCATGTGGAAGATGCATGATCTAACATCATGCTAATGAGGGGAGAATGGAGACCATTCCATTGCACTTGATCAATCTTACCGAGCTCGATCAACTCCAAAAGGATCCCACACCTGACATCGAGAGGGGATCTAATGGTCAAGATCACACGATGCAAGTTTTCTTCAAAAGCTCCAACCTAATTTTTCCTAAGGATCAGTTTTGGAAGCATACCTAGCCAGAGCTCAAGATCGGTAGCTTGAATGATTAAGGAAGCTTCATCAAGTGGAGATGAAGCCTTGTTGAACAGCAATTAGATCAATTCCTTGATGTTCACTCAGAAGGCCATGAATCAATGATTTAGAGCTTGACTTTGATCAAAATCCCACCTTTAGTGCTTAGAAAGCTTGGAAGATGATTCATTCTTGCTCAACGAGGCTTAGGGAAGGTGCGTGCAAAGTTAATTTGAGTTTGATGGAGAAATAGGGAAGTTTGGTCAGAAATGGGAGTGTCCTATTTTGGGATAGAAAGGAATGGCATTTTCTTATCAAAGAATGAGCTTGGGAGCTTAGAGAATGGCTTTACTTTACTTGGGTAGCTAGGGCTCTAAAGAATGATTTTTGTATGTGTTTGAGTAGAAATGAGGGGTGTATACCCCCCTTCATCTTGATTGGATGGTGGGATCAAGTTTGGCTTTTAGTGGCCGTCCAACCATCTCAGGGAGTAGTGGCTGGTAGGGAGGAGGTGAGTTGGCTCAGCATGGTTGGTTGAAGGTGTGGAGGTGGCTATGCTCCAATCAGGGTGAGGTGATTTCACCTCCCATCATGGCCAACCCAACCACCCTTTAGGTTAGGTTGTCCTAGTGTTGTGGACCATTGGGAGAGTACCAAGTGGCCAAGTAATGGAAATGACCACTTACATGGGTGATTTATCTCATGTGATGCCCTTGACCCAATGGTAGAATGATCATTTAGCATTAAATTTGATTTGGGTAGATTTGCAATAAGCCAAAAGTGGGTTAGCCCAAATTTCAAGTCAATTGGAGTTGATTTGATTAGGTTAGGCTGACCAATTGGCCAAATTGGGTCAAACCAAAGGTTGGGTCAAGTTCATATGATCATTTGGAATGTTTCGGTTCAATTGGGTTGGTTTAGTTTGGCTTAGATTTGATTTTGGCTCATTTGAATTCATTTGGGTCAAATGGGTTGTTAACCAATTTGACCAAATTGGTAAAATTGACTTGGGTTGGGTGTTGGTTTGGGTTTAGTTGACCAATAGAAGATTATTGTAGGCTTTGATTTCAATTAATTTGGAGTTGGCTTTCTTTAGACCAACTTGAATATTTAGGTCAATCTGGGCTAAGTAGGTCAATTGGGTTCAATTGGGTCCAATGATGGCTTTGGTCAAGTTCAACAATCAATTTAGAATGAACTTGAGCCATTAGTTGCAATCAATTTGATTTATATTTTGATTTGGCCCAATTTGGTCTTTTAGGTCAATTTGGGTCAACTTGGGTCAAGAGGACCAATTGGGTTTGGTTTCACTCAATTGATGGTCAAGTCATATTCAAATAATGATTTTGATTTGGTATGAAACATTGGTTTCAAGGATTTGAATCTTAGGTTATAATTTGGCTAGTTTGGGTTCATATGAGTTGGGGTTGACTTGGTCAAATGACCAAGTTGACTTTGACCCAATTGTGACAATTGATCAACCTAGGGTGATCAACAATCATGATGGGAGGTTTTGATGGGCTTGGTTCAATCCAATTTGGGAAGGATTAGAACTTGGCTCAAATAGGTCAATTGGCCACTTTGGGTCAAGTGGACCAATTAGGTTTAGTTGGTTTGATTTTGGGCTGAGTTTGATTTAGTTGAGATTATATATGGATTTGGGATTGATATATAAATTCAATTGCAATTAGCTTAGGTTCAAATGGGTTTTGGTTCATTTGAACATTTCAAGTCAAATGGGTTAAGTTGGGTATGATTTGGGTTGATTTTGGTTTGGCTTGATGATTATAGATTTCATTTATATTTGTGAATATGATTGAAGGAATGATTGATTCATGAGAAAATCATTTGAATTTGGGTTTTGGAATGATGGAATTTGGCTAAGTCCATGGAGTTGAGTCATGTGGCTTAAGTTTGGATTTTGATTTGGTTTAATTTAATTTTGATGATTTAAATGTATATTTCATTTAAATTTGTGAAGATGATTGAAAATATGATTGATTTGTGAGAAAGTCAATTGAGTTTGACTTAATTTTGATTAAGATTTGGCTAAGTCCATGGGATAGGTTATATGGCTTAGGAAGGGTTTTAATTTAATTTGATTTAGTTTCATTTAGTTTTGATCATTTGAATGTAGATTTGATTTATATTTAGGAAGATAATTGAAAATATATAATGATTATGAGAAAATAAATTGATTTTGGATTGATTTAGATTAAAATTTGGCTAAGTTTGTGGGATAGGTCATATGGCTTAGGATGGGTTTCAAGTTTGGATTTGATCATGGGCTTCAATCATTTGGTTTTTGAATTTGGGTTTGGATTGATATTTGAATTTGATGTTTGAATTGAACTTGATGTTTGGTTTGAGAAGGTGAACATGGATCGGATTTGGGTTGTAGGGTAGTG
The DNA here is from genome assembly GCA_021442155.1 of Cymbidium sinense. Taxonomy (NCBI): domain Eukaryota; kingdom Viridiplantae; phylum Streptophyta; class Magnoliopsida; order Asparagales; family Orchidaceae; genus Cymbidium; species Cymbidium sinense. The sequence goes on along the minus strand of CM038228.1, from coordinate 56,877,740 downwards.
GATTATCCTAATCCCTAAGGCATAACCTAACCCTATGGTTAACTAAGTCTTTAGGCTTATGTTAAGTGTTTACCTAATTGTTAGAAGTGTCTTATGACTATGGAAGTGTCTAGAAGACTCCTAAGTTTAAGATGGGAAGGTTGAATCTGCATTCCAAAAGTGAGGTCAATAGGCCTTAGGCTCCATAGTGTTGCCCTTGGAGATAGATGATTGGAAGATCAAAGCCAAGTTTCACATTATAATTCATACATCTTTCAAAGCTTTGCTTGGGAGACCACGGATACATGAGAACTACATAGTTCCATCTTCTCTACATCAGTATATGAAGTTTGTCAGAGGTGGGATCATCTATTATGTCAAAGGAGATCTCAAGTCATTTATAGTTCATGAGGTCGGCATATATGAGGATGCAGCATACTACCTCCCTCAAAGTCAACAAGTCTATTCTCACGAACTTGGCCAATGTTTAAAAATAAAAGAAAAAGAAAAAGAAATAGAAAAAGATAAAGAAAAGAAAAGAGAAAATGAAAAAGAAAATAAAAGGGAGCGAAAATAGACTTGGAGGAGGAAGTGGAGCCTAACATTAGATTCCATCCATAGTTCTTTACTCCGTTTGAACATATGGGTAGGACAACTTAACCTCCACCAGGCAAAGGAAAAGGACAGTTTAGAGGTAGTCCCAAGGATGGAAAACCTCCTAATTGGTCATCCAATAGAAGATATATCCCAGCTACCAAGAGTATAGCTATTATCCATATAAACTTAGAATCTAGTTCATAGGATGAGTATTTTATGATTAGCACTAGGCTCTTCTCAGTAGATTCTTAGAGGGTGGCACTTGAGCCAGATAGTGATGAAGACCAAGCTCCAAAGCAAAGCATAAGTTTATTCAAGTCTATATCTGAAATAGTTAGGCATCAGTTGGGAACCTTAGCTCTAACCCCACTTTCCTCTCAAAAAGATGAGGGTTTGGTAGTTAAGGAAGCCCCTAAGTCATCTACAGGTGTGAAGACTCACAAGTTCTTTCTAGGAGCATCATCCTCAAGTCAAGAAGTTGATGTAGAACTTGAGGATGATTCATATAAAGATTTAATAGTATTACCTTTTGGTTGGTACTTGCCTTGTGTTCATAATTTAGCAAAGAAAGGGTTAATCCCACATACTTGGTCAAAGCATAGGTTAGACTACTTCAAAAGAATATGGAAGAACAAATACAAAATCTCTCAATCAAGACCAAGACTAGGATTCGGTACAATGGGTCCAGTTGATGATGACAAATACTGCTTAGCCATCACCAATCATTTAAAATCGATAGTTCTTTTCAAATCACATTAACTCATAGAGGAGCTATGCTTAAAAACTTTAGATGATCTAGATGATTTTGAAGTAAAAGATGCACTGCTAGAGTTCAAAGAAGAGATCAAGTCAACCATCAATGAGCTCAAGGAAATAAACTTAGGAACTGAAGAAGATCCACCCCCAATATACATCAATTCTTTGTTGAATGAAATTGAAACTAATGACTTTGTTAGGCTATTCACATAGTTTAAGGACTACATTGCATGGAATTACGAAGAGATGCCTAGATTGGCTCCTGACATAGCAGTTCATAAACTAGTAAAAGAGCATACTGCTAACCTTATCAAGCAAGCTCCTAGATGCATGCGATTAGACATAGAACAATAGGTCATTTATGAAGTCAAGAAATTGATCGATGCTGGCTTCATCCGGGAAGAAAAATACCCTACCTGGTTAGTCAGCGTCATCTCAGTTAAGAAAAAGAATGGCCAAATTCACATATGCATCAATTTTAGAGATTTAAATAAGGCATGTCTAAAAGATGAATTTTCACTACCAATCTGAGTCGATCATTGCCTCATCTCATGCGTCTTCTCTTTCATGGATGGCTCATTTGGATATAACCAAATAAAGATAGCCCCTGAAGATGAAATAAACACTACTTTTAGAACCCAATCAAAATCTATTGCTATATGGTCATGCCCTTTATCCTTAAAATGTCTGTATATACTGAGCTATCACTTGAATCTTGATGAACTCATTCATCATCAAGTCGAGTGCTATGTTAATGATCTCATGGTCAAAAGTAGAGAAAAAGAAGACCATCTCTTTGACTTGAGAGTAGTTTTCAAATAGTTAAGACAATTTAACCTCAATATGAACCCCCTGAAGTGTGCATTCATAGTAGCTTTAGGGAAATTCCTTGGATTTGTTGTCCAACACTAGGGAATTGAAATTGATCTGGAGAAGATTAAGGTGATATTAGAAATGCCACCCTCTAAAAGTTTAACTCAACTTAGATTATTCCAAGTGTGGTTATCATATCCAAGATGATTTATATCCAACCTATTAGGAAGATGTTAGCCATTCTTAGAACTTGTCAAAATGGATGCCAAGTTTAAGTAGGATGATAAGTGTGAGCATGCCATCGAAGACATCAAGCATTACCTAATGACATTGCCTAGTTCCTATGCAAGCCACTCATACTTTACTCTGTTGCATTAGATAACTCCCTTAGTGCTTTGTTGGCCCAAGCCAATAACAAAGGGAAGGAAAATGCACTATACTACCTTAGCCATCATCTAATCCCTACTGAGGCTAATTATCCACCCATTTAGAATCATTGCTTAGCTTTAATCTTTGCATCCCAAAAGCTACAGCACTACATGCTTCCTCATAAGGTGAACTTAATCTCTAAAATTAATCCACTACAGTATCTCATGACACGGTCAACGCTATCTGGATGATTGGCATGATGGTACATGATCTTCTCACAGTTTAATATTACCTTTGTACCCCTCCATGCGGTAAAAGAACAAGCGCTAGCAGATATCTTAATAGCACACCCCACTTCCTGCTAACTCTCTGCTTAGTGATGATCTCCACGATGAACAAATCATGAATTTAGGGGATACTACCATTCATCACTAAGAGATGTACTTTGATGGTGCGCTTCCTCTTAAAGAGGAGAAGAACCATAATCTACTATTCCAAGAAAGGCAAGGGTAGGAATAGTTCTCTTAACTCTGGATCGTGATGTGATCAGATTCTCATATCATCTGTCCAATCCTTGTACCAACAACAAACCTGAATATGAGGCTCTGATTGCTAGTCTAGAGGTAGCCATTACTTTAAGCATCTAGAACATCATCATCTTCAGGGATTCTCAACTAGTTATCAACCAAATCGCTGGGTCCTATAAGGTTATAAAGCCTAAGCTCCATCACTACCACAAGTACACCATGGAGTTGTTGCCCCAAATCCTAGAGGTTAACATTTATAAGATTCCTCAAGGAGAGAATGTCGTAGCATATGCTTTAGCCAAGCTTGACAAGGAGTTGGCATTGAGGATGAGTTCCATATCAATAAAGGTCCAAAATAGACAAGTCTTATCCCTTATTGATATTAAACTCATCAAAAGTACTCTTGAAGGGGAGGATGCCATTGCCAAGAAGGATGAGAGTTAGATTGGAGGCAACAATTCATGGATTACCTAAATAAATGCAAACTACCTTAAGAGAAGTCCTAAGTCCATCAGATGAAGTAGAGAGTACTTTACTATGCTCTTCTGGATGGTGTCTTATACCGACGGTCTTTCGATCATATGTGGTTATGTTGTTTAGACAAGCACGAAGCCCGTAAGATCATGACTGAGGTACACTCTGGATTATGTGGAGTCAACCAATCGGTCCAAAGATGAAAGCCAAGATTAAGAGACTAGGATACTACTGGCCTTCGATGATTAAATATTACATGGATATGGCAAGATGCCACCAATGTCAAATACACGTGGTCCTACACCAATCACCCAACATTCTACATCCTACATTGGCCTCATGGCCATTCAAGTGTTGGGGTATCAACATAGTGGGTTTGATTGATCCTCCTTCCAAGGATTATTAGTTTATCTTAGCTACTACTGGCTACTTTTCTAAATGGCCAAAGGCGAATCTACTTAGAGATGTCACAGCTTAGCATGTGCTCCAATTTTTTAGGAACCATATCGTATATAGGTTTAGAGTGCCTTGATGAATTATATCTGATAATATTATTCCATTCAAGAGTAAGATCAATAACTTTGCCTAGACACAGATAGATTGGAGATATTCTACCATCAACTACCCGAGGGAAAATGGCTTAGAAGCCTTCAACAAAAACTCTCATCCAAATAATAAGAAGACACTGACAATAATAAGTAATGCAGCAGAAAGCCTTAGCCTACCACACACATATAGAACTCTAACTCGCCTACTCCTTTCTCTTAGTGTATGGGTCAAGCCATTCTACCATTAGAAGTCCAACTCCCATCACTTGGGATAGCTGTGGGTAGCAAGATCACAATAGAGCATAACACCAATTTGCGGTTAGAAGAGCTCGAAGGTTTGGAGGAGAGATGCCTGCGGTCATGCTAAAACCTCAAGTTGTATAAAGTTAAAATAATTTAAGCTTCCAACAAGTTGGTCCATCCTAAAACTTTCAAGTAAGAGAGCTTATTTTAGTTCTAAGGAGACCGATTATTTCTTGTCATAAGATGGGGGGGCAAGTTTGAACCAACTTGGGAAGGCCCTTTTTCCATAAGGAAGGCCTACCAAGTAGGATCTTATTAGCTTATTAATTATAAGGGAGAGCGCTCAATGATTCTAATTAATGGGCTCTACTTAAAAAAAAATTATAAATCATGTTTGAACATAATTATCATCAATGAAAATTCAATTTTGAATTCAATCTCTTCCATGTTGAATGTATTCTTATTTATGAATCTGCCATGATGTATTTTGGGTAGGTGTAAAGAACACGAGTAGCATCCTATCATTCATTGACACAATATAAACACAAATTACACACAAACATATAAAATAAACACATATCTTTTATCTCAAGCTACTCTGAGTTGAGATAATGCCCCAATGACACTCACTCAATGCTTTTTAGTGCTACTACCCCGCTAGTGTGTCACCCCATCTTCTTCTTTAGAGGATGTAAGTGCTATACTTTCTTCCTTACTTGGCCATTGCACACCGATGAGCCTTGTTAGTTTGGTAGGTCTACCGGGCCGTAAGCTACCTTATGTTGGCTTCATTTAAGAGGATGTGAGTTTTCTATGCTTTTTTCTTGGATTAGCCTTCATACACTAACTAGTATATTTGATGTTTAGGATAAGTCCCTCAGCTCCTTCTCTCCTGACCGCTTTTAGGTCCAGCTTCCTTGGGCTCCCCGCTTAGTCACTCTAGGTCGAGCATCTATCCCACCAACGAGACTATCCGATGATTAGTTCTCGCTTGGAAAGTTGTAAGCCACATAATTTCTTTCCATTGATCATTGCACAGATGAGCACCTTAGGTTGGTTCTCACTATGCTGACCAAACACCACTCATATTGAAAATACACCTTAGGTTGGTTGGTTCTAGCACTCAAGATACACCACTTATGCGATGCAAGTCTACTATGTTCCTTGAGTTGGCCACCATTACACCTATAGGCTTTCTTTTCCATGGCTCGATAACGCCAGTAACCCTCCTCAGGGCACTATATTTGGATCAGGTCCTTTGTGACCTAATTTAGACACTACCTGAGTTACTATTAGATTGGACAGTCCTTTCCTAGTAACCACTCGTGGATGCGATATTCTTTGTCTCTAGTAAATCTAAGATAAGTCAATGCCGACATACTTTCTCGTGATCCTTACACATAGGGTCCACGTAAACATATAAACAAAATATATATTCACTTGTGGATTAGGAGGACACCCCTAGCAATACCTTTCTCCAAGCAAGCATCCTATCTTTAGGGCAGTGTCAATAAAACTCCCTATAAAAATTGTTGACTACTCTTGAGTTAATATAAGTCCCTAGCAGCATTCACTCAGTAGTCGCCCCTAAGTTGGGTTTGATTTGTTGTACTAGCAACAGGTCACCCCAATAGTTTTTCCCTACTTTAAAATATGTAAGTCTGCTACACCTTCTTCCTAGCACAACCATTGCACATCAAAGGCCCCAGGTTAGCTCTACCCACAACCAAAGACTATCCCTTTGGATTTAAATGGTGAGTTCTTCTTAGTTGGTCCATCACACACCAACATGGTCCATAAAATAAATCTATCAAATTTGACCAAGCTCATATCCCTAGCGAATATGCCCTCAATTCAAAATCAAACTAAACCAAACAAACCATATCAAATCACATGAAATTAAGATAAAATTAATCCTGACTACTTTAGAGTTGATATAAGTCCCCAGCGACATTCACTCAATAGTCACCCTATGTCAGATTTAATTTGTTGTGCATTCAACAGGTCACCCCAGCGGTTGTTTATTGCTTTGGAAATGTAAGTCTGCTACCTCTTAGGCATTTCCTTAATCTTGTGTTAAGGAATCTTAAGTCCTAAAATTCTAATCAAAAATACAACTCAAACAAACTAAATCAATCTCTAAAATGTAAAGCCCAATTTTAGGATATTTTGAGATGCTTGCTAGGTTTCCTAACATCATGAGCATCTCCTACTCATCTTTCATTTTTAGCTTCGATAATAACTCCCTCTTTTGATCAATCACATTTGATCTTCAAAAATAAATCAATCGATTGATAGTCCTTTCCTACTAAAATCTTCAATGTCAATGATCATTTACCTTAATCGAGCATTTTCCTAAGGAATCCCATCTCTTAGGATATAATTAACTATGAGGGTTTGCCCCTGTAAGGACCTTAACAACCCAATTTAAAATAAACCCTGCTTCACTTTTCCATGTAAACTAGGGAAAGAATCTTCACATATGCATCATCATTGGAGTCCTTATTGAGGTGATTAGGTCCATTAAGGGGTAGTGACTTCTATGTTTCGAGATAATACACTATGTCCTTGATGATGTACTCGATCTCCTGAATAAGCACAACTGCGGATCTTCTTGGCGTCCAAAAAAAGATGAATTTCTATAGGTCTCCTCTTTCTTTTCTCCACAGATTTGAAAGGCGTCTCCTCTATAGAAAATTTTCATCATAGACCTACACAAAATAACTGAGTGTTATAAAGAGAAGGATAGAGAGGATCACTCTATTTTATTCCCATCTTAAGTGTTTTCTAAAGCCAATTAATTAAATAATTCTCTTTAGTGAGTGAATTATTATATATTTTGATTAGTCATGGGTTTAGGTTCACTTTAAATAAACTCATTCAATGAGAAAAACATCTCAAGATTAGTTGGAATGAACTACCATCATATGCCACATGTTTATTTATTTCTTTCCATCATATATAACATGCATATAGTTAAGTTTTAAACATACATATACATGCAATTTATATTTTTAGCATACTTCAATGATGAATGTAAGCAAATATATTTAGAATTTATGTTTCATTTGGTTGAATTATTTTATCATATTATTTTAAAGCTCTATCTAAATTTATATACAAAAGCATAAGAAAAGAACTTCAAATTATATGATTAATCAATTCAACCACTTGAACAAAGTATGAATGCATGTCTTTTTAATAGAAAAGGGGGATTTTCATTCATTAGTCAAATGTACACATAAATATATAAAAGTTTTAACCAAGTACGTCACCATTATTTTGCACCAACGGAGTGAGGTAGGAACCTCCTTAGCACTACTTAAAGCCATGCATCCCTGGGATGTCCAAACTAATATACCCGCTATCCTCCAATACATATGGATGTATAAGCAACTATAAGAATGAGAATCATACAAAAGTATAGTTGATTTGATTAAATTATGATTTCTATCCATTAGTTGTATCACACATACACATATATATAAGAATTTTAAGTAGGTTTGGCACCATTATTTCGCACCAAGGGAATGAGGTATGAACCTCCATTGGGCTACTTAAAGCCATGCAACCCTGGGATGTCCAGACTAATATACCCATTATTCTTATATATATGTGAATGTGCAAGCAACTATAGAAATGAAAGCTATACAAAAGTTGGATTCAATTTAATTGATTTATTTATGTAAATGAATTAAAACTTTATCTAAATTCTAATGTCAAAGATGCATAAGAATAAAATCAAGTAAGTACTTTGCCATTGTTCTACACCAAGGGAGTGAGGTAGGAACCTCCTTAGGGCTACTTAAAGTCGCATCCACAGGATGTCGGACTAATATGCTAACATTCTTACTTATGCAAATCAATATATGAATATAAAAAAGAAACTTCACTTCATACACTAAGTTTACATTTACAAACACTTCCTATATATAAAACTAAAGTCACAATATATTCTTATTCATTAAAAGCTTTAGAAAATATGTAGATTTAGTAGTGATAATAGCCACACATATTTTTAATTAAGTCAACACGTACAAATTTGACATAAAGGAAATCATTTTTAGTTAATTAATTTTTAAAAGGAATAAATGAATGACTACAAGTGGCATACAATATTTTAATATGATTGGAAAGAAGTAAAGAAACACAAGCATGCAATCTCATTCAATCCAACTAATTCTTAAGAACAATCACATTAAACAAGCCTGTTTAAAATAAACCAAAGTTTCTTAAAGCTATTTTTGATTTCATGTTTGATTTAATTTATGAAATGTGGAAGAGGTTTGCCGGTCCTAATTTCATTCCCATATATGTGAGTTAATTTGATTTAATGAAGAGCAATTAGGGTCATTTTATGAATTGGTTTAGTTAAGCATGGATTAAAACATTTAAGTAACCCTTACATATGTCACCTTAAGGTAATGTATTAAACAATTATGAGCTAATATGATATGCAACCACATAGAAAAGTAAATAACAATGCTCCTATGAAATGAAAGGGGCATAATACAATTAGCTCATAATTATTAATTAATTAAACTTAACGAGCTCGCTTAATTACTTTTATGGTTTTCTCACACATGTGAGCTAACCATAATTTCATTAGCTCTCTCTTTAGGTTATTGAACACCCAAAGAGCTACACAAGAGTTAATTAGAGAAGTAGATTCAATCAAATTAATTAAGTTCATTAATCATCTAATTAAATCTTAACTATCCTTAATCAACAATATGAAATGGACTAAGGGAAAGAGATAAAGAAGGGAGCCTAAGTCTCAATCCATAAATCCTTTCAATTAGTTAATTATAGTTCAGGTATGATTTGGGTTTTGATTAATTTTGTTAATTAATTAATTAATGGGTTTAATTAATTATTTAAGAGGGAATGGAGAAGACTTAAAGAAAAGATTGGAAGAGGGGGGGTCCCCAATCCATTTCCCTAAACTTCATCACCACAATGAGGTTAATAAGCTTAATTGATTGATTAATTTACTATTCATTTGCTTAATTCTTAAAAAAGAGGAGAGTAATTAAGACTTAAACCATTGATTTCCCAAATTAATTATCCAATAAATCCCAAGAAAAATAGGAGAGGAGGTCATCCCCCTAAACATCTCTAGAAAATTTAAAATTAATTGGATAATTAATCAGAGAGTAATTAGGCTAATAAAATTTTTAATTAAACCTTAATTAAGTAGAGATTATTATTCAAAATTAATTAATGCTAATGTTAATGAATTCCCCTTTAAAATACCTTTAAAATAAGCCCTCGTTTGTATTTTTGGATTTTTTTATAATTAGTTATGGATTTTGAAAATTTTAGCATTAAAAATAGATTAATTAACCTAATTAATAGACACTGATGAAGAAGAAATCAAAACATTAAAGGAAGAGTCTAACTTATCCACATATGAAAAATTAAAAAAATATGTGGATACTTTAACTTTGACTCCTCTAAATCAAAATAAAATATCTCAATTAGAGGTTAAAGTAGCCCCTAACTTATCAGGAGAAGTGAGAAGGTCAGCAAAATTTTATTCTATACCAGGTCCTTCAAGCTTAGAAGGAGATGTAAAGCTTGAAGAACCACCTTTCAATGAAATAATAGAACTTCCTTTTGATTGGTACTCTACTTGTGTAAAGAATTTTTTGAAACATGGTTTTATTACAAATATTTGGCCTAAAGATAAAGCCCAATGTTTGGAGAGCTTATGGAAAGCAATACGTAACTGAACGAAGTACAGATTTGGGATTGGGTTTGGTATAAATCATTTGATGATATAGAGCATTGTTTAATGATAAGCAATAATCAAATAGATCAGCTCTTTGAAGTCTCTTCTATTCTTCTAAGAGACTCATTCGTTAAAACTATAGAGGAATCCAAAGATGATTCACTTCAGAATGCACCACCTGAATATGAAGAAGAAATAAAATCTATTATAGATGAATTAAAGGAGATTAACCTAGGAACTCCTGAGAACCCAAAATTGACTTTTATTAGCTCTTTGTTGGGTAGAAGGAATCACCTTACTCTTTGAGTATAAAGATTGCTTTGCTTTGAGTTATGATGAAATGCCGGGTTTATCCGGGATGTAGGGTACACAAACTAGGAATTAAACGATGCCATAATGAAGCAAACTTTGGTGAATGTGCTTAGTAGAACAACAAGTAATCATTGAAATAAAGAAATTAATTGAAGCTGGATTTATACAAGAAGAACAATACCCTGATTGGGTAGCCAGCATAGTTCCAGTAAAAAAAAAAGAATGGTCAAATACACACCATATGTTGTCACCACAAGGTGGCTACCGCGACGTGATTTCCACATGGTGTGGCGGAATTGGTTATTTAAGTTGTCGTCTAACAGATCTCATAGTGGAATGCACTTTTGCGTTTAGATCTACACATGATGTAGTAATATGATCATGTAAAATAAATTTATCTCCTCTCAGACGGCAAGGATTTCGGGATGGTAGCTTCATCCTCACCAAGCTTGGATAGATCCACAACTTTTAGCAGTTGGGATCACATGAAACAAGTTTATATATTTTTTAGCTTCTTTATGATAAAATGAAGCTTGTTGAGCCACATGAGCCTTGATTTGATGCGATTTTTAAGACCAACGACACTTAAGCTCGATCTTTCAAACTCACCCTCGAAAATCTTGAAAAATGATTTTTTTGGCTCGTCTAGGTCCAAGGATGGTGTGTGCAAAATTAATTGCACTTTGGTGGAGGTTTGTGCAAATGGAAATCGAAGGTGGCATCCCCTATTTCGATTTTGCATAAAATTGAGAAAGAGAATTTGGGGAATTTAGGCAAAAGCTCTGGATGTCTCTTTATTTGTGAGTGTGTGTGTTGAGTGAGAATGAGGTATACCTCCTTCCTTGGCTTATGGTGATGATGGTTTTTTTGATCAAATGGTTGTGATAGGGAGCTTGGTTTGGGTAGAATCACTCCACTTGGCCTCACATGAGTGGAGAAAGGTTAGGTGTCCATGGGAGTAGTGGGTGTCCTTGGTGGTTTAAATGCTCTAATGGGAATTAGGTGATTTCACCTCCCATGAGTCATGTTAAAGTTTGGTCCTTGGTGTCTAAGTGGACCTATGAATGGGTGTCAAGTGGCCAAGGGGAGGAAATGACCAAAGATGGAAGTGTCTTATCTCATGGGATGCCCTAGAACCAAGGGCAAAGTGTTCATTTGGCTATGGGTTTGATTTGGGAAAATTTGAAATGGGTCAAAAGTGGGTTAGCCTAAATTTCAAGTGATTTGGAGTTCGTTTGATTTGATTTGGCTTGATTTGACCTATTTAGGTCAAATTGGGTTAGGTTGGGTCAAGTTGACCAATTGGTCAAATTTGGTCAAACTAAGGTCAAGTTCACATGACCATTTGGAGGGTATTGGTGTCATTGGTTTGGTTCAATTTGCTTTGGATTTGATTATGGCTCATTTGGATTCATATAGGTCAAATGGGTCAAGTTGATAATTTGACCAATTTGACTAATTAGGTTTGTTAAGTCAAGTTCAGTTGGCTAATTGAAAATGATTGTAGGCTTTATTTTGGTTTAATTTGGAATTAATTTAGATTTTGGCTAATTTGACACTTTAAGTCAATTTGGGCTATATTAGGTTAAGTTGACCAATTGGTCAAATTGGGCTCAATAATGGCTTTGGTCAAGTTCAATAATCAATTTGGAATGAACTTGAACCATTGGTTGTAGTCAATTTGGGTTGGATTGTGATTTGACCTATTCTGGATTTTTGGCCAATTTGGGTCAACTTGGGTTAAATAGCCAATTGGACTTGGTTTGGCTCAATTGAGGGTTTGGTCATATTCAATCATTGATTATGAATTGATTTGAATCAAAGGTTTGATCAATTTGGCATATGGTGTTTTGGTTAGTTTAGGTTTCATTTCTAAGGTTTACTTATTAGTTGACTTGGTTTGATCCAATTCAGATAATTGATTTACCTACATGATTTGATTATGATATGAGGCTTGGATGTTCTCGGTTCAATCCAATTTTTTGGTTAGAACTTGGCTAAAAGGTCTTTTAGGTCACTTTGGGTCAAGTGGACCTAAATAGGTCAATTGGCTTGATCATGGCTTGATTCAAGTTTAATTGTATTGATAAATGGGTTTGAGATGGAAATATAAATCCAATTACAAATGGTTTGAAGCCATATGAATTTTTGTTCATATGACAATTTCAAGTTAAAAGGGCAAACTTGGGTTTAACTTAGGTTAGCTTGGATTTGGTTTGATAATTATAGTTTATATTTATATTTGGAATAATGATTGAAGGAATGATTGAATCATGAAGAAATCCATGAGTTTTAAATTGATTTGGGTATCATTTGGCCAAGTTCAATAAATTGGCTAAAAAAGGATTGAATTGGATTTTTGATTTGATTCAAGTTTGAGTTTGGCTATTTGGATTTATATTTAATTTATATTCGAAAATATAAACGAAGATGTAAATGAGTTATGAGAAAATCACTTAAGTTTGGAGTGATTTAGGAGCAAATTTGACCAAACCTAAGGATGTAGGTCAAAATGGATTAAGTGGGGAATTAATTTAGTTTAATTTATTTTTGGTCATGGAAGGGTAGGTTTCATTTATATTTGTGAATATAAATGAATGAACAATTGATTTATGAAAAAAATTAATTGAGTTTGGGATAGTTTGGATTGATATTTGGCTAAACTTATGAGAGTGGTTCATAAGACTTTGGAGGAAATTTGGTCTTGGATTTAATTTGAGATTGATTTATTTATTTTAGAGTTGATTTATGATTTGATATTTGATTTGAGATTAAATAGATATTTGAAAAATCAATTGAATTGGGTTGATTTGAATTTGTTTTAAGTCCATAAGACAAAATCAAAGGGCTTAAAAGTTTAGCATTTGGATTTGATCATGGGATTGAATCATTTGACTTGAAATTTGATTTATGATTTGGAGTTTGAATTGATATTTTAATTTGAGGTTTGGTTTGAGAAGGAAAGCATGGGTTGGGTTTAGGCCATAGGGTAGGCAAGTTTTCCTAAGTCCCTAAGGCATAACCTATTCCTATGGCTAAACCTTCTAAGTCTCTAAGCTTAGGTTAAGTGTTCACCTAATCACCAGAAGTGTCTTAATACTAAGGAGATCTTAGCATCTATAAGAGTCCTAGATCTATGATGCGAAAGTTGAGAACTCACTCTAAAAGTGAAGTCAACAGTTAAGTTGGCCAATTTGGCCAAATTGGCCAAATTGGCTTGGGTTAGGTATTGGTTGACCAATTGAAGATGATTGTAGGCTTTGGTTTGAATTAATTTGAATTTGGTTAAGGCTTAGACTAAATTGACCCTTTAGGTCAATTTGGGCTAAATATGTCAATTGGGTTCAATTGGGGATTTGGTCAAGTTTAGCAATCAATTTAGAATGAACTTGAGTCATTAGTTACAATCAATTTGGTTTATATTTTGATTTGACCTAATTTGATCTTTTAGGTCAAATTGAGTCAACTTGGGCCAAGAGGGCCAATTGGGTTTGGTTTGGCTCAATTGAAGGTGAAGTCATGTTCAAATATTGATTTTGAGTTGGTATGAATCATCAGTTTCAAAGGATTTACCTTTGGTTGCAATTTAGCTAATTTAGGTTCATATGAGTTAAGAGAATTTACTTGGTCAAGAATGAAGTTGGCTTGTTTGTTTAATTTATGATAATTGATCAACCTAGGTGATCAATAATCATGATAGGAGATGGTTTGGTTCAATCCAATTTGGTTGAATTGAAGTTTGGCTCAAATGGATCCTTTAGGTTACTTTGGGTCAAGCAAATCTAAGTAGGTCAATTGGTTTGATTTTGGGTTGAATTAGATTTAATGAGTTTATATATGGATTTGGGATTGATATATAAATTCAATTAGATTTGGGTTAGGATGAGTTTTGGTTCATTTGGATATTTCAAGTCAAGATAAGTTTGAGTTTGACTTGGGTTAATTTTGGTTTAGTTTAATGATTATAGATTTCATTAATATTTGTGAACATGATTGAAGGTATGATCGATTCATGAGAAAATTAATTAAACTTAGATTTTGGAATGAAAGAATTTGGTCAAGTCCATGGAGTTGAATCATATGGTTTAGGAAGGGTTTGATTTAGTTTGATTTAGTTTTGATAATTTAAATTTATATTTGATTTATATTTGTAAAGATGATTGAAGATATGATTAATTTATGAGAAAATCAATTGAGTTTGAAGTGATTTGAAGGCAAATTTGGCTAAGCCCATGACGGTAGGTCATAGGGCTTAGAGAAGGGTTTGATTTAGTTCGATTTTGTTTTGATGATTTAAATATATATTTCATTTATACTTATGAAGATGATTGAAGATATAATTGATTTATGAGATAATCAATTGAGTTTGAAGTGATTTGAAGGCAAATTTGGCCAAGCTCATGGAGGCAGGTCATAGGGCTTAGAGAAGGGTTTGATTTAGTTTAATTTTATTTTGGTGATTTAAATGTATATTTCATTTATATTTATGAAGATGATTGAAGATATAATTGATTTATGAAAAAATCAACTGAGTTTGAAGTAATTTGAACAAATTTGGCTAATCTCAGGGAATCAGATCACATGGCTTAGATTTGGCTTAGATCAAGGTTATTTGAATGTGGATTTGATTTATATTTGAGAAGATAATTGAGGAAATAGTTGATCTATGAGAAAATTAATTGACTTGAGTTTGATTTGAATGAAGATTTGGCTAAGTTCATGGAATTAGATCACATGGCTTAGGAAGGATTTGGTTTGGATTTGATATTTAGTTTTGGTATGATTGTAGATTTGGCAAACTGATTTGATTGTAGAATTGATTTAGGGGAAAAATTAATTGAGTTTGGATTGATTTGATTATAAGTTTCAATCATGTGATTTGAATTTGTATTTGATATGAATTGAATTTGGTTGTGGTTTAAGAAGGTGAACATAGGTTAGGCTTAGTCATAGGATAGGTAAATCAAACTAATCCCTAAGGCATAACCTAGTCCTATGATTAACCCTTCTAAGTCTCTAGGCTTAGGTTAAGTGCTCACCTAATTGCTAGAAGTGTCTTATGACTAAGGAAGTCTTAATATCTAGAAGACTCCTAAAATCTAAAATGGAAGATTGAGAACTCACTCCAAAAGTGAGGTCAATAGAGAGTGAGAATTTTTGTGAGCTCAATTATGGGAGATTTGTTTTTGCTTCATGATTAGATAAGATTTATAGCTTAAATGATTGATATTTTTAAACACTTATTTCTTATGATACATTGTGATGTTGTTATTATATATAGGATGTAGATGTTGTGATGTTATTATGTATAGGTTGTAAATGTGCTTGCATATATTGTGTATGTTCATATTCACTCTTAGTGTTTATCTTTTCTTTTAACTCCCATAATCATGATAATATTTTCTATGATGGTTGTAATGGAGAAAATTTAAGGATATTCTTACTTACAATTGATAAAAAAAGTTTTATAACTATTTATGGTATTTATTTTTGGATGTATATGGGTGGACACCAGGTCGTAGGGTACTTATTGAAGTGATCAGGTACGACATTAAGGAATGAAGTAATATCTCGAAAGATAGAAATCATCACCCTATAATGGACTTAATCACCTAATAAGGACTCCTGAGCATCTCTTGAATATACAAAAGATTTTCCCCCTACTTTACATGGATAAATAAAATTAGGTTTATATTAAACTGGGTTCTAAAGTCACATATGGAGGCAAGCCTCCATAGTTAATTACATCTTAAGAAAGGTGAATTCCTTAGGAATACTCTTGATTAAAGTAGGCAATTATTTGAATCAATTTGGATTTAATTTAATTTTAGGCTAATTTGACCTTTTAGATTAATTTGGGCTAAGTTGGTCAATTGGGTTCAATTGCCCAAATTGGGCTCAATTATTGCTTTGGTCAAGTTCAATAATAATCAATTTGGAATGAACTTAAGCCATTTGTTGCAATCAATTTGGGTTGGATCATGATTTGACTTATTTTGGCCTTTTTGGTCAATTTGGGTCGACTTGGGTCAAATGGTCAATTATGTTTGGTCTGGCTCAATTAATGGTCAAGTCATATTCAATCATTGATTATGGGTTGATGTGAGGCCATGGTTTCAATTAATTTAGTATAGGATGAGTTTTAGTTTGGGTTAGTATGGGTTAAAGGTTTACTTAGTCAAATGATCAAGTTGACTTGGTTTAACTCTAAAGCAATCGATCATTCTAGGTGATCAATATGGCATAAAGTTTGAATGGGCTTGGTTCAATCTAATTTGGGTTGGATTAGAACTTGGTTCAAATGGGTTATTAGGTCACTTTGGGTTAAAGTCTAAATGGGTCAATTGGTTTGATTTTGGTTTGATTAAGGTTTAGTTGAATTTATATATGAGCTTGATTAAAATATAAATTCAACTGTAATTAATATGATGGGTTTTGGTTCATTTAGAATTTTCAAGTCAAAAGAGATAAGTTGGGCTTGACTTGGGTTAATTTCAATTTTGGCTTGATGATTGTAGGTTCCATTTATATTTGATAGATAATTGAAGAAATGATTGATTCAAGAGAAAATCTATTGATTTTGGCTTAATTCATATAGGATTTGGCTAAGTCCAATGGATTAACTCAATGGGTCTTAAATTGGGTTTTGATTTAATTTGGATTTAGTTTTGGTCATTTGAGTTTATATTTATTTTATATTTATGAATATAAATGAATATATTAATGATTTATGAGAAAATCAATTGAATTTGAAGTGATTTTAAAGCAAATTTAGCTAAGTTCATGAAGGTGGGTCAAAAGGGCTTAACTTGGAATTTGATTTAGTTTGATTTAATTTTGATAATTGGAATGTTGGTTTCATTTATATTTATGAGGAAGATTGAAGCTATGAATTATTCATGAAGAGATCAATCAAGTTTGGATTGAAATAGGTGGAGATTTGGCTAAGTTCATGGAGGTAGGTCCATATGGCTTAGCTTGGGATTTGATTGTATTCAGATTTAGTTTTGGTCATTTGAGTTTATATTTTATTTATATTTCTGAATATAAATGAAGATATGATTGATTCATGAAGAGATCAATCAAGTTTGGATTGAATTGGGAGGAGATTTGGCTAATCTCATGGAACTCAATCATAAGGCTTAAGGAGGATTTGGGAGTTTATATTTGCTCTTAGGTTTCAATCATTTGGAATTGAGTTTGAACTAGAATTTGGTAAATGATTGAGGGGTTGAATTAATCTTGGAGATAATCAATTGAATTTGGAGTTGAATTGGAATTTGTCTAGGGCTAAGTCCATAAGATAAAATTGTAGGACTTAAGAAGGATTTTGATTTTTGGTTTCAATCAATTGATTTGGAATTTAGATTTGGATTTGGTATTTGAATTAAATTTGAGGTTTGGTTTGAGAAGGTGAACATGGATTGGGTTTAGGCCACAGGGTATGTGATTTCCCTAAATCCCTAAGGCATAACCTACCTTATGATTAACCATTCTAAGTCTCTAGGCTTTGGTTAAGTGTTCATCTAATCATTAGAAGTGTCTTATGACTAAAGAAGTCTCAGTTTCTAGAAGACTCCTAAATCTAAAATGAGAGGATTAAGAACTCACTCCAAAAGTGAGGTCAATAAAAGGACCCCTAATAGGTGTGGTGTAAGGCGCTCCGCATGTATCAGAGATGATTAACAATGTCCAAAAGATCGCAAGCATTAACGAAAAGGATCTATACCTAAACCTGAAAGGTAGCTAAAAACATGATCTGCAATGCAACTCAACTTATGCCAAGGGTATAAGAGAGGAAGGAGGAATCCGCTAAGAGATTGAGTGTATGAACCTTACACTAGGGAAGCAGGTTCGAGTTATCTGCTGAAGATAAGGGTTTGAATCTGATTTTGTTATATGATTTGTGGAAAGAAGATCCGTTGGAGATTAGAATCTATAATCTGTCGAGGATGAGTGTATGAACCTTCCATTAGGGAAGTAGGTTCGAGCTATCTGCTAGGGGATATGAGTTTGAGTTTGATTTTATAGATTTGTTTGGGCATGTATCCGTTGGGGATAAGAGTTTGGTTGGATTCCTTCAATTTATACTCCATTGGGGAGTTGGTTTAATTTATTATGG